>JASDQU010244359.1:51960-62478 GCA_032191745.1 Picea mariana
TAGTAAGTCGATTGGTGTCCGGAGTGATCTACCTGTCTCTGTTTCCCATCATACTAGACCTGACCCTCTAGCTGACTGGGTACTTTCATATTCCATCTCCTCTGTGGAAGTTCATCAGGGGGTTTCTTCCATCTCGGATGAGACGCAATCGATTCCGGGCTGTTGTGAATCAGAGGAGGGAGATTCCTCTTTATCTGCAGTTATTGACTCCTTGATTCCCTATCTATGTGATAGTAATACTCCGCCCCAATTACCTACCTTCTTCGGAAATGCTATCATTGATCCATCCAATTTCTCTAGTGATCTTAGCACAGAGGCTCCCCCTCAGGCTAAGTCAACAAAGGAATATTCCTGGTCACGAGGGCTTGGAATTGAATATTCTCCAATTAAAACGAGAAGTTGAAGGAAAAAATTACAGTCGTCAACTTCTTCTTCCTTTGTTACGGATCCTTCCACTTCCAACAGTGGGGCACTTAGAGCAGTGAAGGCCCTAGCAAGGGCTAAGTGATGATTTTTATGTCTTTAACTCTTAGAGGGATTGGAGGCTCCCTAAAAGTTGCCTCGTTTTGTCGTGCCTTGGAAACTACCCATCCAAATATTGTTTTCTTACAGAAAACAATGGTTCATGAACAAAAAGCTCGGTCCTATATGCATAAGTTTCGTCCTTCTTGGGTAACTTGTGCGGTGAGTTCGGTAGGTTCTTCGGGAGGTCTTCTGATATCGTGGGATCCACATCATTTTAATTTGGTTCCATTTCTTACTTGTGGCGAGATTTTGTTATCAGGATCGATTATTGCTTCTAAAAGGAAGATCAATCTTCTAAATGTCTACGACCCGTGCCTGAAGCATAAATTGTTTTGGATGACTCTCGCAAACTGTGGCATGTTATCTTTAAAAATCCTTGTGATTGCGGGGGACTTAAATCTTACGGTATAAACTGGTGAAGTTTGGGGAGGATCTGTTGCTTCGGGTCAACTTTCAGGGTTCTTTAATTCTCTCTTTCAAACACATAAACTTATTGATGTTCAACTCGACAAGTTAGTCCCGACTTGGCGTAATGGTCGATCGAGTACTGATTCGATTGCCAAGAGATTGGATAGGTATTTGGTATCGGAGGACCTGCTCGTGGAGGTCATATTATACAAAACTTGGATTGAATTTCCTTATGTTTCGGATCACGCACCTATTATTTTGTAGTTGGAGAACACTATCTTTCCAAAAGCGCACCCTTTTAAATTCCATTCACAATGGCTAATAGAAAAATACTATAATGATCTGGTGTACAAGTTGTGGAACCATTAGAAATTTTTACAGGAAGGAGACTGTCACTAAAAGATGGGCAAAAGATTCAAGGGATCGGGATGCAAATGTTTTGGAGACTTTGGAAGGAAACATCAAACACTATTTGCAGAGACTCTTAGAGGGTTCTACTCATTCGGAGGTGAAGTCTAATCTCATTAAACTTAAATATGAAAGGAACAAACTTCTTAAATCACACGAGGACCTGTAGCGTATTCAAAGTCGGGCCATTTGGGTCCAAAGCAGAGATCAAAATAATAAATTCTCTCATCAATTTGCTAACCATAGGAGAAATAGCAAATATATTTAGGAGGTATGTCATGTTTCAGGAACTATTCATAAAGGCAAGAAAGCTATAGCTGAAGAGGCAGTTAATTATTACAAGAGTTTCTTTAAGTCATGGGGAATAAAATATAAATTAAAATAGAACATGAGGAATAACGCACCATACAAATTCGTAGTACCAAATACGACAAACGTTCAACAAATATCTAGAACCATCGCTGTCGTATTCTGTCATGGTGGGAATTAGTCCTCTCCATCCGTCGCTGTCAAGTAATGGTACATTGCCATACAACCACCTCTAGAGCATAAAAATTATAAGATGAGTTAATTGATAACTTATATTATAATATAAATTTAACTAAATACTCAATAAAAAGTGACAAGGTAAGTTTTTCATTTATTAAATTGTGGAGTTTTAGAGGTACCCACAAAAAGACAAAGCTAAAAACGTTTCATAAAGTTGTTATCACCGCTTAAGGAGAGAAGACCAAAAATTCATAAAGTTATCAAGGTAGAATATTTAAATATATAAAAGAGTTATTAGAAAGTATCTAAAGTTGGGTCCTTATTAAGGATCAAGGAAAAAAGAAAAAAACCGTTAAAAAAATACCATATACATCATTAATAAAGTTAAGTTAGAACGAATTATATAAATTAATATATTATTTTATTTCAAGACTAACAAATATTTTGATTTTTATAAAAGGAGTTCTAAGAGGTGAAATCAAAGAATATATATTAATAATTTTTTAAAGCGTCATAATCATTGTATTAAGATAAATAATGTTTAATGTTTTTGGGTATTTAATTGTTTGAGTATTTAAAATCGATTTCAATAAAATGAAGAAAGGAAGATTTCTCGAAACCTCAAAAAAATATGTTTTAGTGTTACTTCAAATCAAAGGGATGCTTGTAAGGAAGAATTTTAGTATTTATATCGTTTATGTTGAACACAAAAATTATGTTACTATCGAGTTTGCTAATCAGTTATTGATTCTGGAATAAAATATAATCGAAAAGCTAGATTTTTGGGACAAGAAACAATATGGCATAATTGATTTACCATTGAGCATTGGAGATTATACTTTTGTATCACAGTTCATTGTTAAACCCTTGTTGAGTGAAGATGGTGACATAATTTTGGGTTCACTTTGGATGGAAACATTAGGGACCTTCATCTTAACTTGAAGACAAAGTTTTTGACATTTTGTTATAAGTAGGAAAAGATAACATTACAGGATGTTACATCGGAGTCAAATTCACTAACATCATAAGACCTTAAAGATATCTCAAAGGTGATCTTTCAAGATAATCAAAATTTAGTGCAAAATATGCAAAAAGAATTTGACAAAATTATTGTAGATAAAGACAAAGAAATTTTTCACCTTAAGAATCATAGGCAAAACTTGATCGCACAAATTAAGAAGCTTAAGAACAAAAATAAGTCGCAACAAGAAACACTAAAGCGACTAACCAACAAAGAATCATTGATTGATAATGAGACAATGATTAATCATGTTGAAATAGAGAAGTCATTAGTTATGAAAACTCAGACCATGGAAAAGGGAATCAATACATTTCCAAACGAAATCTTATCAACCAACATATCATTGGAAGTATCAAAAGATGAGGTTTCCAAAAATAAAACGCAAGATACAAGGATGCCTTGTCATCCAAATTATAAAAGTCATCATATAATTTAGCAAGCAAACCAAAGATTTAATCTATATGAGAAGCTAAGTAAAGATCCTATTATATTGAAGAGAAGATCAAGTGTGAAATCTTATCATTCTCCAAATCACAGAAGTCATTGCCACACTGTATTGTAGAAAATTGAATTAGGATGCCCTAACCCTTTCACAATTCGACAGTTTTGCTCAACTCTTCATAACTCATGTCATCTCGTATCGCCAACCATGACAACATCAAGAATAGAGGATCATATGAAAACATTACCAGCCAGAACAAAAATGTAAACCCTTCCATAAATATGCTTTGAATACAAATCATTTTTAAAGGGGAAGACGATCTAACACACACACACACACACACACACACACTAATAAATAATAACAATAAATAATAACTAATGAAAAGTCACATCTTAATGAAAAGATGTGTCTTAACTAAAGGAAATGATTTTTTTTTAACAAAAACGAGTAATATATTTGCATTAAAAGAAGGTTGTAGCAGAGATAAAACCAGTCATAGAGTACATCAGAGTTGTATCAAGCATATTGTCCAAAAGAGGAGGAGATAAATTCCTCATAGTCCTAAGCATTACTCTTGAAAGCATAATCAATAGAGAGTTTCTAAGCTTATTAAGGACAGTTACAATAGTATTTAGAAAACCTGGCTAATTTAACTTGAGTTCTATATCCACTTGGACTTGAATTTGCGAATTTGTTGAGTTTACCTAGTCACGTCACTCCTCGTTTTCCTTTAGAAGTTGTCTGAGCTATGCTTTGGTTTCTCTGAGAGCTTCAATTTATTGTTGTTGATACCCCAACTTTATTTTCATAGCCTCTAGTTCGCAGGTGGTGCAATCACACTTAGTTCTATCGCTATGCCACATTTTAGCTTGAATTTAGACCTAGAAATGAAGATGGTGCGAATACTGAATGGGAGCGAGGATGTAGGCAATTATAGTATGTTTGCATTTGGGTTTCACTGTCACCAATACTATGAATTTTCCATTCACCAACCCTCATGTGAAATCTGACGCCGCCCTTTGGAATGATGTTTTCCTTTGCTGGTTCATAACTGTTTGTATTGTTTGATTGAACCACCTGATTGAATTCTTCATCAAGGTATAATATGGAGAGCCTGTCCCACATGCGAGGACGAGAGCAAATGCTTGGAATTAAAATCCTATGTTAGGGAGTTTGGTCTCATCCGCCAGATGGGATAGATGATTTTGTAAGCTGGCGTGGGACAAGATCTTATGTTAAATGTGAATATGACACAACTAGATGGATTAAGGGGTGTCACTTCACGTCCTTCATAAAGAAATTTTAAATTTGCATTACATCCTTTGTTACTGCTTGATTTTTCTTTTCTACTTTTCCCATTTGTGATATAGTGTAGTTCTTATTTGATTCATTGAGATAATGTTGTGGAGTCCTTTTCTTCCATATTGTTAGGGGAGATAAATCGTGAGGATTACCTCGTTATCTTTTAGTTCTCCTTGTTTCACAAGTCAGTTGAATTTTTCATTTTTCAGATCTGATAATTATTTCCTTATGAATTTTATGCCACTTTTATCATAGAATAATTGCATAATGAAAATCTCAACCAAAATAAACTGCAGCAGAAACAACAGAATCATATAAAGATAACCATGCACAATAGACACAAGATTTTATCTTAGGAAACCCACCCTTGGGAGAAAACCCAACAACTTTTCTTAAGAAGAATTCAATCCAAGTACATCACCATCAATAAGAATAAACCTTAGCACAACTTCACCCTTACATGAGGAAGAACCCTCAAAGATAGCACAACTTTAGACAAGATAGCACACCCCCAAAAGAATTGCTAAGATGCTCCTTGTAATTTCCCCGTTCTGCCACTGGCTAGGCACACTTGATCATAAGAGTGATTGTTGTGTGTAAAATGAAATGATCAAGCCTTTATTTATAACATTTGAGTCACCTTTAATTTACTTGTGGGGACGACTTGTACTTTTGTCTTCAATATCTTCTATAATGCTTTCCAAGGTTTCTTCTTGGCATTTGTCTTGTCTTCTTGGCATTTCTTCTTTACTACAAAAGTTGTCCATGAGCCTTGTTGTTGTATCATCTCCTCACATGCACGTCTAATTAATATAGAGCTCTAATGTTGATTAAACCCACCGAGAAGCCCCACATTGCAAGAGGTCTCTTGAGCCTACATATTCAACATTAGACTGGACTTGTAAACAAGTCAATCCTTCCCTATAAAAAATAGATCACTCCATCCTGGAGCAAGCAATGCGAGAGCATATCGAGTCTTTTACACTCCTCGTCAAATCAACATGAATAATAGGAGAAAGAGTCCTTGGGCCATTCACCACTAGCCAAATCATCATGGCCCCGTGAGTGAATGTATCATTCTCCCTTAGTCAAATAGGCATGACTAATCTGGTAGAATGTCTTCTCGATGCTGCTAACTGGAGAAACATCAACATCATGGGCCATTCACCACTAGCCAAATCAGCATGGCCCCATGAGTGACTGTATCATCCTCCCTTGGTCAAATCAACATGACCAATCTGGGAGAATGTTTGCCCAATGATGAAACATCAAAAAAGCCTGGCTTCCTGATTATGATGTCTCAAGATATGGAAATATTCCACACTTTAAAATATTCCTTCTTCAAGTTTTCTTTTGTAGATGCCTTGCAATTTGGACTTATTCTGTCGATTGATGCCTCTTAGACTTTTGATCACTATCTCAGAGTCTCATGTCATAATGACGCTTTGCGTTTTATTTTTCAGGAATCAAAGACAATGAATGTTTCCATGACTTTTGCTTGATTGTTGGTTTTGCATCCTAATCCCCTATGAGAATTGATGTTATTTTTGTCCTGGGATCATAGATGACCCCCCACCCCCCACACCTGTCGCCCCTTAAAGAACACGATTTTTAGTGAAAAGGCACTTGCTTAGATATATATACAGGCCCCTCATTGTAATATCATCATCTCCCATATTTTATTCAATATACTTTTTAATCTAGATGGATTATTTTATGTTATTCCATTTATTTTGGATATTCGTGATGTGAACTAGATTGGTTCACCATAGAGGGTAGTTGGAAGGCCAAAATCCAAGTATCACAAGCATACATATGATTTTTGTGAATGAACAAAGAGTATTTGACTCTCGAATAATAACCTAATGTAGTTGGGGTTTGTTTGGAATCGAGAGACCGTGATGGCTCTGTGAATGTAACAACGTTGAGAGTTTGGGCCATTTCCATGAATACAAATTAACAAAGTTTACTTTATATTAATTCTTCTATTAATGCTATTTATTTAGTTTACAAAGATTGCAGTTGAATGTATTTGCTGTGCTTTTTAATTTGATAACAAAGTGTGAGTGGAATGTAAGTTTGAATTAATGCATTTATAGATTTAGTAACATGCCGTGACTGCTTTCACCATGTGACTTTGATTGCAAGTCCTAGGGTATTGCACCACATAAGCACAACATGTAATCACAATAACCACACCGTAATTGCAACCCATTACTAAGACTCATAAGCATTCACTAGTTGGTCCATGGCCTTGGACTTCCACTAGTAATATCTACAATGCATTTCACCTTTTTACAACATAAGATCATTATAACTTAACCCACAAAGTTTGACTCCCGTCACATGAACCACATTATACAAATAATACATCATCAACATATTATATTTCAAAGGTCACACTGAAACATTACAAGATCAAAAATTGCAATAACATTCTCATTCCCATGCACTATAATGTTGTATTGCAAATATATTATAAACCTATATCAATAAACTAATGTTGTGCTTATGTTGCTAATCATTAACAATTCACCAATTTCACAACATATTGTGAATTTGTCACCCAAAAATACAAATTTGCAGTCTTATGTAAACTTGTAACACAAAAGAAAGATTACAACAAAGACATATGAATTTTATGTCACTATATTATAACAATGTTACGTTATAACATTGTTATAATATATAACAATGTTATATTATAACAATGTTATATTGAAAAAAAATACCACTTCACACAAAACTCATTTAAAATGAAATATTAAAATATATATTGCAAAAAACTTTTTTTTTCCATAAAAAATTACTCTTTTATTTATGATAATATAAAACTTTCACATCCAAAAAGTCTCTCTTCCTTATGTCATAAAGATCATAAGTCTCCTGAACAATATTCCCAGTACATCCACAATAAAACCCCAGCCCATAATACTGCTTCAAAATTGTCAAATGAGAAAAGCCCCAACACTAGTAACATATGGAAGCTATATACTAAACCCCCATAGTCCCAAACTGATAACACAAAGTTCTCAATAATAGCAAAATGGCATACACAGGTGTCCGATACCTTCTTACAAAATAGAGATAAAAAACCACTCTCTCAAGGATATCCAACTATGCTCGTAGATGTCTAGGAACTAAAGTGGCCCCTCATGTTTCCCAACCCATTTGTTTGAAAAATATTATTTAAAGGGTAGAAATCTACTTATTAGAAATTGTCTACATATTTTATTTTGTTTTTATTTTGTTTTTATGAAAAGAATAAAAAGTTGAGATACCTTTTGCACAAAAGGTTTGACATAAAATTTAGCTTACACATTTTGTTTTAAGGAAAAAAGTTGAGGAACATTTTGCACAAACACTTTCACATAAAATTAAGCTTACAAAAAAAATATCTCTACATGTTCAATAAATTATACATAAAGATTGAGTACCATCACAATGTTAAATTAACAATGAAGATAGAGTTTATTAACAAAATTTAGTTGGGAGGAAGGAAATCCATAATATTTAGGAAGTTGGGAGGAATAAGATTATTATATTATTGGGCAAAAATATAAAAAGATAATATAATTAATGAAATAATATAGAAAATTTAAATATATTTAAAAATATAATTAATAAAATAATTTTAAAAAATTATAAATAATTTCAATACATAATATTAATTTAGAAAAATTTATAAATAATATAATCATGTAATATTAATTTAGAAATTTATAAAGGTAGACATATAAGTATATTAATTTAGAAACTTATAAATATTTGGAAGTAAATATTAGAAAAAATATCAAATTTAGAAAACTTTTTTTAATAAAACTTAAATTTATAAATACATACTTTTATTTTTATTTTTATTTAAAGACAAGTAATTTATTAATTTATTTAATAATTAAAATAAAATTTATATTTATAAATATATATTTAGAAAAAATAATTTATCAATTTATTTAATAATTTAAATGAAACATTTTTATATATTGTTTTAATATAATTTTTTAACTGAAATAAAACATTTTTATATAATGTTTTAATATAAATTTTTAACTTACAAAACTTGAATCATTAGTTAATAAAAAAAACTTGAATCATTACTTTATGTAACATGATGATGTAAAATATGATCAATTTGTGAAAAATTTTTTTAAATATAAAATGCATAGTATTAAAAAAAAATTTAAAGCTGCAATTGTTGTTTATTTATAATTTTTTTGTTTTATAAAAATTTCAAGGAAAATTTAAAAAATATTCTCTCATAGATGTAAATGGTATTTTTAATAAATTTGTTAATATAGATTAGAGTTTGGAATTTGAAATTAATATTTGTTAACATATAATTAGTTAAATAATAATTAATTTATCTTATGTATTAACCTATATACATAACCTATATAAAATGTTTAAAAACACTTCATTCTTAACTCTATATAAATCTAATTCCAAAATATCTCCTTAACTTAACTCACAACAACTATCCCAGATTTCATCCACTTCATTCTTAACTCTATATAAATCTAATTCCAAAATATCTCCTTAACTTAACGCAAAACAACTATCCCAAATTTCATCCATCATTATATTCAGCGGTGAAAATTGTCTCGCCAAACCAAATGAGAGAAGATGTGTTTCATTAAGAACTCTACATTGACTTTAAATCCTGTCCACCTCATGGATGTTACTTTAAATCCTGTCTACCTCATGGATGTTCTACTGTCCGAAAAGATAGATTCCCCAAGAACCAGATCGCCCATCCCACGTCATAGCTCATTCAATGTTTGTGACTTACAATCGTACGTAGATAACCAGCGGTGACGATTCTCATTCAATCTATAAATTACTACATCCTAGAAATACTTGAAAGGTTCTCCACCATTTTCTCTGCTTCACCATTGTTGCAAACCAAACATTACATCCAGGCCGACTCAAACCGCCTTTTAATCGTTCCAAATTTTCTTCAACATAGGCGCTTTCTCTAAACAGCGTACTTAGATATAAATCTCATGGATCCACCGTCGAGCCCACGACCACCCCCTCTAACAACAACAGAGACAGGAAAATGGCCTTCCCCACCACCCACAAGCTACCTACTCACAAACCCCATCTCACAAGCTGCATTCACCCCAGTTCCTCAGGCCTGCAAGGTCCCTATACTCTTCTCCCCATATTCATTCCAACTCCCCCGAAAGAGAATAAACAGCCCGGAAGACATCGAGAGATTTCATCAATCAGAGTCCGGAAGAACCTTTTTGGGATTCATCGTGGAACTCAATGACTCAATCAGAGGCCACAAGCTCTCAGATCCATGCACTGAATCCCCAACTGTGCAAAGCATTGTGGAGGTTTTAGAAACACTGAACGGATGGGTAGATGAGATTCCCCCATTACAGCAGCCTGTAAGATATGGAAACCCAGCTTTCAGACAATGGCAGGATAGGCTCCAAGAGGGTCAAGCATTGATGCGTAGAATATTGCCCCAAGAGCTCTATGGTGCTATTATTGATATTTTCCCCTATTTTGCTGATAGCTTTGGCAGTGCCATGAGAATTGATTATGGAACAGGACATGAAACCAATTTTGCAGCATGGTTGTTCTGCTTGGCCAGATTAGGCCTAATTGGGAAGGATGATTACCAGGCAGTAGTATCGAGGGTGTTTGTCACGTACTTGGATTTGATGAGAAGGTTGCAGACTACATACTGGCTTGAGCCTGCAGGGTCACATGGAGTATGGGGTCTGGATGATTATCACTTTCTGCCCTTTGTATTTGGGTCTGCACAGCTTGTTGATCACGGATACATGAAACCTAAGTCAATACACAATGAGGATATACTCAATAATTTTTCACACGACTATCTCTACCTTTCCTGTGTTGTCTTTGTGAAGAAAGTGAAGAAAGGTCCCTTTGCAGAACACTCACC
>JASDQU010244360.1:0-28080 GCA_032191745.1 Picea mariana
CCTGAAGGGCACGTCGCTTGGTTGAAGAGGAAGGAAAACTTAATTGACCCTAAGACATTAACGCCGATAACTTCTTAAGGATGACTCCCCTAATTAAAATATCGCCCTGTTCATACCAAAACCTAAAGTTAAAAACATCTCTCCATTAAATGTGACAAGCCCTAAGAAAAGATTTTACAAAAATAAACCTAGGGAGTAAGCTAAAAGCCCTCCTAGGTGTTAATTAAAGTCTTATAAGGTAAAGGGGATAAAGTGACGAGAAAATTTAATTAAGTGAAACCCATGGCCTTTAATTGATAAAGAAGGAATAAAATTTTAAAGTGGGGAAGTATTAAAAGATAGAAATTTTTAATTATATTAACAGGATAAAAGCACTGCAGTTATCTTTTAGGTTCAAAAACAAGAATAAAAATAAAAATAACCAGAGAGATTAAATAATAAAAATTAAGAAACTGGAGGAGTAAATTAAAAAGTAAATTAAGGAGGGATTAATGAGTAAATCAAGGAGTGAATTAAGGAATGATTTAGGAGAAATTTAAGGAGTGATTTGAGGAAGTGAGGAAATATGAGTCTTTAAACTAATAAAAGAAACAAATTTTAGAGAACGGGAGGCATGCGTGACGCATGGACGGTGGAGACTGGGAGAGAGTTGCCATTAAAGATTAATTAATTAATTAATGATTTAGGGTTAGGTTGGTCTCAAAAATTGTTATAAAAGAGAAGGAAGGGAAGGAAGAAAGGGGGGGAAGACGGTTAGCGTAAAGATTCGCTATTGATTTGCGGCCTTGACGGATTGCTTGTGGGAGTTGGGTATATCTCAGCTATATTGGAGTGGTAGCTCCGCCTGTTGAGGCAGGCTGAGACGCTATTTTATTTCTGGTGCTTGTGTGGCCCCTTTGCGGCTCGGGGGGCTAAGGGGGAAGAAGAGTACCCCTAGTGTTTGGCTGGGAGGTACTGGTGAGCTTTCTTTGGTCGGCAAGCAGAAGCGGCACAGAGCGAGGGGAGCGGCACAGCACGAGGGACGTCTCCGAAGCGGGCGTGTGGCCAAGGTATGATTGTAATGGTAAAGTAGAAAGTAGTTTTATATTCGGAAAAATGATTGTTATAGGTGATAATATGATGAGATTGGTCGACATTATGGTTGAAATTTCGATCCGCAGCGATATGGTAGAGTTTATTTATATTCTGATCATGTGTCACTGTATTTATGATGTCATGGGTTTGCATTTATATGTATTAGGTGATGTTGTTAATTTCTTATTTGTTATTTCCTATTGCACTTCGCCGTTCATAGACGTAACGAAGGGGGTCGTTACAATCTGTGTAGGCAATAAATGATAGATCTTTTCCTTTTGGATACCATAATCCAAACCCTTATGTTCCTTTGAGATATTTGAAGATCCTCTTTACTGCTAATACATGTGATTCCTTTGGTGCTTCTTGAAATCATGCCACCTATCCAACTTCCTGCATTACATCTGGTCTGGATGCTGTCACATATAGTAGGTTACCAATCATTGACCTATATTTCCTTTGATCTGTAGACTTTGAATCATCATCTTTTGTCAACTTACAACTAGTTTGCATGGGAGTGATAACTAGTTTGCAATCTTCCATTCTGAACCTCTTTAGCATTTCTCTGATATACTTGGTTTGTGAAATAAAAATTCCTTGGTTCCTTTGACATATATGAAGTCCCAGAAAGAAGGATAGTTATCCAAGTAACGAAATTTCAAATTCATTCTGCATGTCTTTTGCAAATTTCTAGCTTAACCTGTCATCATCACTACCAAAAATAATATCATCAACATAAACTTCAATTAATAAAATATTACCTTGACTTACCTTGATGTAGAGGTTGTTTTCTTCACTTCCTTTTCTGAACCGTGCCTGTTGCAGATAATTATCCAGTCTGGAGCACCATGCTCTACGAGCCTATTTTAGACCATACAAGGCCTTCTTTAATTTACGCACATAGTTTGTGTTCTCTGACAATTGAAATCCTTCTGGTTGTTCAATGGAGACTTCTTCTTCAAATTCCCCATTCAGAAACGTTGATTTTACATCCATCCGATATACTTTAACATTTTTGGAGCATGCATAAGATAAAAGAAAATGAATTTCTTCCATTTTGGCAACTAGGGAAAATGTCTCTTCAAATTTGATTCTTTGAATCTGTGCTTATCCTTTACATACCAATCTAGATTTGTTCTTTGTAACTTGTATATCTTCATTCAATTTATTCTTGAAAACCCATTTTGTGTCGATCACATTCTTATTCTTTGGTCTTGGAACCAATTCCCAAGTGTCATTTTTCTCTATTTGATCCAATTCTTCATCCATGACCTTATTCCAAAATTCATCCTTGTTGGCTTCTTAAAAAACGTTTGGTTCAATTGTAGATAAGAGTGCTAGGTGTGTTTGTTCTGGTGAATGGATTTTTCTTCTAGTCTCAACTCTTGCATCTTTGTTTCCAATAATTTGATCTGAAGGATGATTCTTTTGTACTCGTTTGCTAGGTGTCTTTGGAGATACTTGCTGAGCTTTCTCTTCTCCTTCTGTCATATTCTCTTCATCTTCATCTTCCTCTTCTACTTATTTTTTCATCTTCTTCTTGAAAAGTTGTTCCATTGATTTTTTTTCTTCCTCCTTTCATTCTGGTTTGCATGTTTCATCAATTTTTACGTTGATACTTTCCACAACTTTGTCTAATATTAGATTGTAACACTTGTATTCTTTCCTTGTACTTGGGTAATCAACAAGTATTCATTTGTCCACACGAGAGTCAAACTTTCCCATTCTTCTATCATCTCGTTTGATGTAACATTTTATTCCAAAAACTCTTAAGTGCTTCACATTTGTTCGTCTTCCTTTCCATATCTCGTAGGGAGTTTTCTCAGTATTGTTTCTGAGAATTACTCTGTTTTGAATGTGAACTATTGTATGCACTGGATGTTTCAAAAAAATATCTGTCAACTTTGAATCCATTATCATTGTTCGAGCCATTTCTTGTACTGTCCTATTCTTTCTTTCAACGACTCCATTCTTTTGAGGTGTCCTAGCGACGAGGAATTGCCTTTTTATTCTATGATTGTTGAAATAGTCCATAAATTCCTTTGTGGTGAATTCTCCTCCATTGTCCGATCTTAAGCATTTGATTCTTGAATCCATCTCATTTTCAACCATTTGCTTGTAGATCTTGAAGTTTTCAAAAGATTCTGACTTGTTCTTGAGAAAAAAAACTATAGTCATTATTGTATAATCATCAAATAATAACATAAAGTATCTCTCACCTTTTAAGCCTTTGTTGTAGTTGGTCCAACTAGATTAGTATGCACAATTTCCAGTGGTTTTGTTGTTCAATATTCCTTTGATTTGAACCTGGTCTTTGTTTGATTTCCTTGTTGGCAATGCTTCTTTATATTCTTCTTTGAAGTCTTTTTTATAAGAGTCTTCTACTGCCATGAATAGAACTCTCCCTATTTCACTCTCACTGACTTCATATTCATCTGATGATCAGATGTCTTCTTTGGTGCAAAAGATTTTCTTGAAAACTTTCTCTGTAGTTCTTTTACCTTTATATGTTTGTCTTTCGTTTGAGTAACCTTCATCATTTCTCTTTTTCTTATGAGGAAATTTGTTAGGAAAACGAACAATACCATCACAATTAAAAAAAATTAAAGGAAGTTTACCTCTATACCTATTGTTGGTTCCCTTGTTCATTCTTTTGACGAAGTTGGTCATTTCTTCATCATCTTCCGAGACGTCGTTGCTGCTGCTATATTCTTCTTGTTCCTTTTTCTTTTTCTTTGATATTTTGGATACTTTGAAGGCTGATTCTTTTACATCTAAATTTTCCTGTTCAGTTCTCATCTCATATGCTATGAATATTCCATGAAGTTCGTCCATGCTTATTGAGTTTAGATCTGATCTTTCTTCAAGTGATGATATATTATGGTTGAATCTCATAGGAAGAGATCTTAGTACCTTTTGAACAATTATAGATTCTTTGATTTCTTCTCCCAATCCTATGATTGCATTCACTATTTCATCGACTCATAAGAAGTAGGCTGCAATATCTTCTTCTTCCTTCATTTCTAGTTGTTTGAACTGACCTCTGTAAGTTTGAAGCTTTGCTACTTTGACTTTTGAATCTCCTTCATAAATATTTCAAAGCTTGTCCCAAATATATTTAGTAGATTTATAATGTGAAACTTTGGTGAATACCGTATCACTGATACCATTCAAAAGTGCATTTATGGCTTTGGAATTATTCTCACCCAGTTTCACTGCTTTGTCATTTGTTGGTGGAATTGTTGGTGCACTGTATCCATCTACAATTGATTGCCAAACTTGAAATCCCTATGCCTGTATATATGTATTCATCCTTATGCTCCAAAAAGCATACTTTTGTCCATCAAACTGTGGTATTCCATTTTTATATGAGTTGGTACTCTCCATGATCTACCTTTCAGTGCTTAAACTGATTTATGAAGGAAGCTGCTCTGATACCAATTATTGGATTACTGAGAGGGGGGGTGAATGAGTAATAGTGTAATTATAATCATTTTTTTTCAATTGTTATATCAATGTAGAATTATTATCCAGTAATGAGCAGTAAGAAATAAACAATCACACACATACATAGTACACCCGTGTTTTACGTGGAAACCCAAATCGGGAGAAAACCACAGAATGCTTTTTATTATATGTCTTAAAGAATTACATTCATTGGAAGCACCAAATTCCTTTGTTTTCCAAATGCAACTAGAAGGAGGCTCCAAACCTCTAGTTTCTCAGGCTACAACCCGAGGGAAGCTCCAACTCCCCAATTCTCTGACTACAACCAGAAGGAGGCTACAACCCATTATGTTCTCCAGCTACAACTGGAAGGTGGCTACAACCACCTATCTTTGCCCCGTCTTTCAACCCTGAAGTAGAAGTAGAATGGTGGAACCACTGTCACACTATCACTGTGAGACATACCGTTGTAAACCTATACCAATAAATCTATACCATGCATTAACCATGCATCAACCTATACCATAAACAAGTGCATCAATCATGCACCAACCTGCACCAAACAACCTGTAATAAAATTGTACCATAAACAAGTGCATCCAACCATGTACCAAGTATGTACCAATCATGTGTCAACTACTCATCAATATGTACCCCCACCATCAACTATACACCTCATGTATGTGCCAACTCATCAACTACTTGTCTCAACCATGTACTCAACATGTACCTCAACCAAAATCCCTCATTAATTTCATCATCCAAATCTGATTTGTAGCTATGTAATATATCTGGTGTATATGATCACATTCCTGCAAAACTTCCTTAACTTTAACAACAAGAGACTATCATTTTCATCAAACTTTTCTTTAGTCTCACATGCCTAGTTTTGGATTAGTCAACAACCCTAAATTGAAGTAATCATAACTTTGAACCTGTAATGTATAAAGATCTAAAACTGATACACAATGTTCTTTAGTGTGTTTTATGAAATTCCTCTAGGTGTCACTACTTGTAACCTCTCATAAAAGGAGTTATATAAAAAATGACACACCTTGTTGAATTTTGGCTTATTCTATAGAGTGACCTTGTAGAGCGTGCACCGCATGAAATATTGGTTGAATTGATATTAAAATGTTACACATAATACCACATACTTTACCATAACCAAAACATTTTTTCCCACTGAATTTTATCTTTTATGAAGCAGTTATGACGCTTTTACCTGAAACACCTGTTTTTGACTGGTTCTAGGACTAGCCACAAACCCTATTTTCCACGGAGTGTAACTCCCAAAATGAAATGAACCACAAGATGAATATCTTACCACGTATACTTGGGTATGTTTTCTCAATGGAATAGCAATTTCACAGTCTTAATCGTTATAGAAATTTTTTTATAGAGAAAATACTGAGATGACCTGTAAATAACATACCTTAGAAAGCACCATCAAAAGAATATATCCTTCCTTGAATTTCAGCCTTCTTTTCTTCAAATTCCCTCAGAAATTTGGCTTATATATCCTTGGTTACCTCAGACACCTATATATATTAAATATGCTCAAGTGTAATTAAAATTAGAGAGCCTTGCCTTTTAGTTATACTCTCCAAGTAGCTTCCTTAAAAACATCTTCTAGGTCACTTGGCCCACTTTCCTTATTTTAGGGTTAACCCACTTCTAATTTCTCCATTAAATTTATTATTGAAACAATTTATGTTGTATTCACTTTGAATTATAATACACTCATCACTTCACTTTATTATTTACCTTTTAAAATCTCTTAAACCACTTTGACTACTTTGACCTTTTGGGGCTTCTAGATGACATATGAGGGTCCTCCAACTTTGTAAGGCCATAACTCTCAAACCTTGAGAAGTTATGTGACATTCGACATACCAACAGAAATGGAATGACACGTAATATCCATATATAATAGTATTACCTTCAAATATAGTAAAACTCATACCGTTATCCATCAAACAAACTTGGGTCCATTACCCAAACCTGGGTTCTCCAACTTCACATGGTCATAACTCTCTAACCGTGAGGAGTTATATGACGTTATACATACCACCAGAAATGGCATGACAAGAAATATCCATCTAGGATAGTTTCCCTGACAAATTCACTATCCTTCATTTCATTATTCCATAGTTAAGCATGGGTTATCTTACTCTGCAAAGCGTCTTCCCATGAGGGATTTCACCATAAGGGGACCACTTTGGATTTCATCCATATCTACTTCTTATCAACCATGAAAAAAAAATAATGAGTCATATTTAAATCAAACAATCTTGGGTACATTACCCAAACCTTTTTGCTACGGGGCTTTGTTCAAGGGTTGACATCAATGCCAACCAAACTTAATCAACAAAATGAAATACTCAATAAATACAATCCACTCCCTAAATCAATCCAGAGTCAAGGGGAATCCATCGATGCCATCAATATCATTAACCTTTCATGTGTTTTGCAGACTCAGGACGACTCGTCAAAAACATCAGTCAATATATATACATCTATATAATCAATAAGACATAACACCTCAACCTCATCATATCTAACCCATAATCTGAGTGAAATAAAAAAGTATCATACTCAGATCACTTGCAATAAATTTTCCTCGAATAATAATTCATTATTAGTGTGCTCATTTAGAGAGGGATGTTACATATTGACCAAATAAAAGAGTTTAATGGAAACAAAAGTCCATCCATACCTTGACTTTGCATGAAGTTTATTTTCGGATTAAATAGAGGTTGTCACACCTTTCGATAAGGATAACCTACGACAACATCTTAGTTGTCACACCTTATAAATATATAGCTTGCAAAAATTTCAACGCCTTATAAAGATATATCCTGCGACACTTTTGTCAAATTGTCGCACTGTGTGATATGTAGTACCCATGACAACTTAGATTTTTTTTAATTTCAAAAGTGCGTTTTTCATTATCGCATTGTGTGATAGGGACAACCTGCAATAGTGTAATAAAAACCGTCTTATACTGATCCACTTCACCTGGCTTGGATTAGTTATCCTGCTCTACTATCCAACGATTTTATTCTTTTCTCATATGCTCTTCGATCCTTTAGATTTGCGCTCTAATACCACTTGTTAGGCAACAAAACAAAAAATTTAACAAGATTCTAATAGAAAATAATATAAAACCAAGATTAAACTGAGAACATCAATCACATAATTGACACAATGATTTATGTGGAACCCCAAAATGGGAAAAAAAACACGACCAATGATAATCAGTATTATTATTATTCAAGGGAGAATCACAATAGGAAACCCATGCATAAAATCATCCTTGCCTCTCATACACACACCACACCTCAGTATTGTGTCCTTCTCGCACACACTAACTACACTCTACATTGCACTCTCACCTCTATGGGTATTATCGTATATATATCATCTCTCAAACAATTAGACAAAATAATTATAGTAAGAAACATTAGTTACACAAATTGTTACAGAAGAGTGCATGCATGCATATTCCAAATATAGCTGCATTTATTTGCATGTTGGTATATTCATTGGCATGTTTCCAAAAATCTCCACCTTGACAACAATTTACATGATATATCTTACACTTAATTAATTCATCACCTTTTTTTTAAGCCAAGAGAAGTCGAAAACCATTAGAGCTCCAAAACTTCTCTAACAATATTGTTATGTGAACATGTCTGCATGATTCACTCTAGTATGCACCATTCTTCCTCCAGTAGAAACCTGTCTTATAAATTGATGCACTCATCCTATTTTGATACACTGGACTGTTACTCAATTGCTCAACACTTTGACCACCATGGAACACCACATCATGTACCTATCCAAAATTACCCAATAGATACCTCCATAACCTAAGGTAGGTCTCCTCTTGTCGAAATATCATGAATCATAATGACAGACTAAATGACTACATCCACTGTAGGTGATACTTGTGCTTCTATGTTTGAATCACCCATATTTATTCTCTTCACCTAGTTTTTCCATGTGTCTACTAAAAACACCAATTTCATGTGAAATGCTTACCATTTCACATCGCAATCATCAACGTCCTACTAGCATATAATACACGAGACATATAACCATTTTCTTCTTCATCACTTAGGACAAAAACCTGAAGAAAACTTACAATGGAAATCCAAATGGATTTTACCGATTTCACATTATTCATACTGAATTTCCTGAGTATCTTCACAACATACTTATATTTATAAAAAATCTTTCCATATTTTCAGTCTCTGTGTATTTCCATACCCAAGATTATTTTTTTTGCTCCCAGATCCTTCATAACAATGTCCTAACCAACCAAGCCAATCTGTTGACCTCAACCATGTGTGCGCTTGCAACAAGAATAAAATATAACACCAAGATAATGAATATACCATATCTACAATAGTGATACTCACTTCTTATAATATATGGCTCACCATGAAGGAATCAAACATCTTGTACCATTTGCCTTCCATGCTTCAGACTATACAATGATTCTTAATTTTGAAAACAAATCTTGTTTTGCAATTGTGAACTAACCATTCTGGTTGTTCCAAACACATCCTCTTATCCAAAAAAATCCATGTAAAACAATTTTAACATCTAGTTGTAGTAACACAACTAGTGCTAACAAAACATGAATAGAAATAAGTTTTTAATAACTAGTGAGAGACTTTCATGGAAATCAATACCATCCAAATACCCTTCTTCTACAAGTCATGCTTTGGACCTTTCATCTTTTACTATGTCTGAAAAAGGAGAGTCATCAAACACTACATCTCCATTCATGATTTTTATGTAGGTAATAGGATCCCATAGTCTGCACCCATTAACATCATCACCATATCAAAGATCTACCTGTTTGATCTGGTTCCTACTTAGAATGTTGATAAAAACATAAGAATCACAGCCGAATAATTTCACATTTGAGTAATTACCAGATGACATGTTCATACCTTTTCCCAAATCTTCATGTCTTTTGAAACCGTTGGTGACTGAGTTACCTAATAGATCAACTGCTTATGCCCATAACTATTGTTGTAACTTGCCATTACTAAAGATGCATATTCGATCCCATCTTCCTTGCAATACTTTCCAGGTTCCATGTACATGAACCTACCTTCGTCATATATTCTCAAATACTTGATCGACCTGCCAACACATCAACCTTTCTACATACCCACCTTTATAACTTGGACAAACTGCTCCACCTCGAAATTTTCATTCGAACAATTTTTTCTAAAATCGGCCAAGCAGACCAAAGTGAACCTTTTTCACTCACCTCCACGGACTTCACATAGGAGTCTCAATGCTCCACCTTAACATGAATATTCACTTGACAAAATTTGACCAAGCCGAACAAGTAAGTATTCACCTCTTAGCTCTAGGCCCATTTACAATGGAGGTCACCAAGACTTTTATAGGCTTCATTACGTGCAATCCATGGACACAATACCACAGGATACCCAAAAAACATGGACCTGAAAAAACACCCACATTGAAGGAAAATCATATTGAACTCATTAACGGTTTCACTGAGTCAAGGTTAACCCAACATATAAGTCCCCTCCCACATATTCAATCTACCTAAATATGCATCTATATTTTTCATAGTTGACCTGATAAACCAGGGGTAAGCATGCCTATCCTGGTCTTATAGAAATATTACCATTGACATGCAATCAATAATTTTTACAACTCCAAAGTAAATAATTTTATTTTCATTATTTCATGGTGAGTAAACCATCACCTCCCCGCACCTTCTATGTGAACACAGGTGGAGAGACACAACAGATAAAAAAATCTTCATCATCCATGTATGTAGTTGAATTTTCTTATTTTGTGGAGTCCTCTTTAGATGCTTGTTGTCTTTTCCAAATATCCTTCTTGAGATGCCTAGATTTTCCATAGAACCAACTTTTTCCCTTACCCTTACTATCTTTTGAATTAGACCTGGTTGTAACTTTATGATCTTTCCCTCCTTCTGTAGATCGACCTCTAGCCACCATTGATACTGATATTGAGGTTTCCTTACTGGATATTTTCCTCATCTCCTCAAACAAATCTCCCACAACAATGTCATAATCAATGGCATCTGTTGAGATAAACCGCATAGTTGTGACCAAATGATCCCAAGACTCAAGCAACAAACACAATAGTGTTCTTTCCTTGTCCTCATCTTCGTACTTTATGTCCATACTAAATAATTGAAAAATCAGAGTATTGAAAACATTCAAGTGAACAATAATTTGTGTACCTTCTTTCATCCGCAAGTTGTACAACTGCCTCTTCAAAAAGATTTTGTTCATCAATGACTTTGTCATATACAGACTCTCTAGTCTGTTCCACATACCTGATGTTGTCTCCTATTCAGCGATGTTAAACAACACTTCGTCTGTAAGACACAAACGAATGGTACTGAGGACTCTTGCATCCGGAAATTCCCAGTCATCGTTTTTCATGCTTGTTGGTTTCTTTATCTTTCTAGCAAATGCCTTTTGCCATCCTTGTTGCATGAGTAGTTCCTTCATACATAGCGCAAAGTTATTATTACTATTGAATTTCTCCACCTCAAACTTAGAACTCTGTACTTTTTCCACTAAGACAAAAATACTCAAACCACTACTTATAAAACCAAGCGTTTATATTAAGAAATAACCTTATAGTTCAAGATTAAATTGAAAAACTAATAGTTAAAATTTTTTAAAAATATTTAATAAATATTTTATACATTAATAAAACCTTTTACGCAAAACCACAAAAGTTCAACTCTTAAACAAATAATATTTTAATACATATTCTCCACCCACATATGCCTAAAACCAACCCTTAAGGCCAAAAGTAGTCATGCTTTCATACTATGTACTACTTCGTGTGCATAATAAGGAAAAATTCCACCATTGTATCACTCGATATTTGCGCATATACATCCACTTTTTATGCATAGAATATTCACCACATACGACCTATTAATGGAAACGAAAATCCATCCATACCTTCACTTTGCATGAAGTTTATTTTTGGATTAAATAGAGGTTGTCGCACCTTTCGATGATGAGGAGGATAATCTGCGACAAATTCTCAGTTATTGCAACTTACAAACAATAATTGTTTCACCTTATAAACATATAGTTTGGGACAATTGTCTCACCTTATAAACATATAGCCTACGACACTTTTATCAAATTGTCCCAATGTGTGATATGTAGTACCCGCGACAACTTGCAAATTTTTTAATTTCAGAAATGTCTCTGCGACTGTCGCACTGTGTGACAGGGACAATCTGGGACAATGTAATAAAAATCATCTTAGGCGTATCCACTCAATTTGGATCGACTCTATTAAGTTGTTCTACTATCTAGTGACCTAGTTTTCTTCTCCTACACTCTCTAGTTTTCTTCTTCTACACTCTCTAATTTTTCAGCTCGCTTTGATATCACTTGTTAGGAAACAGAAGAAAAAACGTAACAAGATTTTAATAGAAAAAGAATATAAAACCAGCATTAAACCGAGAACATCAATCACACAATTGACACAATGATTTATGTGGAAACCCAATATGGAAAAAACCACCGGAAATGATAATCGATATTCTTATTATTTAAGGGAGAATCACTATAACCAACCCAGGCATACAACCATCCTCTCATCTCATACACACAACACACCTAAAAATTGCGCCCTCCTCACACACACTCACTACATTCTACATTACACTCTCACCTCTATAGATATTCTAGTATATATAACATCTCTCAAATTGTTAATAAAAAAGTGCATACATGCACGTTCTAAATATAACTACATAGATGCATGTCCATGTTGGGAAATTCATTGGCATGTTTTCAACCATTGTAATTGTAACCCGAGGAATATCCTAATGATGTTTTCAACCATTGTAACCTAAGGAATATCCTAATATCCTAATGTTTTCAACCATTGTCTCCACGATACTCGAATAATAAGAGAGAAGTAGCCATAACTTCACATCTACGGGGATTCCATGGTTTCTAATTTGGAAAAGTCCTGATTCTTCGCAGACTTGATCGATTTGTCTAACAGCAGCTAATTCCGCCGTTCGAGTCTGTGAAGGATAGCGGGGATCCAACAATGGAACGAGATAGATCATAGTAACCGCGTTCTCCTCGTGAACAATTGTAAAGTCCATGTTGAATCTTTCCAATACTGCGACAGAAAAACACAAAAGCATAATTGACAAAGGCGCGTCAATCGATTGGAGGCAACAACAAGCTTCTTTTTATTGGAGAAAGTGGAAATGGGGAGAAAATATGTTATATGCCCTTTGACACAATTTCCACTCATCAAATTTCAAACTGAGTTGGTAATAATATTTAGGTCTCCGGAGATACAATAAACAATAAGATTCTAATTTAGATCAGCTCGCAGTGTTGTTGTTAGTCAGATCCATTGAACCTGATCACGCCTATTTTCATTGACTTGTAGATATTTTTCTGCTTCTGCACTTGCAGGTGGGCCTTATTTGCAGGGTTCCGGTCCTATGCCTGCACTTGGGTTCTTATTTGCTGCTTGTTCTTGTTTTTCGAGGGTTTGCAATGTTGGGATGTTGCATCTGTAGTTGGATCTCTGGTTACATTTTTTTGTAGTGGAGTTTGCATAGAATACTATTAAGATAAAATAAGAGAGTAAAAAATTGTAGGCGATGTAAATTGCATCTCTTACACATTGAAGCAGAGTTTGTCGGCCTCAAAGTATATTTCATAGTTGTCGATGCTTTTTCCATAGATTTTTTGTTGTTATGGTTTCATAGTTATGAGAGTGCCTTTTTCTGTGTGGGAGATATAGTTGTTCTCTCCCTTTTATTTTCTCTTGTAAACTGCATTTCTGACTCTATAGTTTCTCGCTCTTGTGTGGTCATTCCGACCGACCACCATTGGGTTGCATACTTAGCGAATTTTATGGACACAGCTTCGCGGATAGGTTCTATCGAACTATGAAAGTTCATGTTTGGTGTATACATTATCTTTTCTAAATTAGTTTTCTTTAAAAGAAGGGCTCCTGGATAGAAGATAATGTAATTTATGAACTTATAGGTTTCCTGGACAACATAAGTTAATGATCGCGGGTTCTTGGGGTGGCAGGATGAAAATTGGGCTTTTGTTGTTCTGTGACCTACAAATAGCATGGAGAGTTCTGCAAGGTCATGTTCGATGTGTACATTTGCATTCCTGAATTAGTTTTCTTTAAAAGAACAACTCCATGACATGAGAGATTGAAATTTATGAAATTATAGGTTCCTGAACAACATAAATTAAAGATAGGAAATATGTGATTTTATAAAGTAGATATATAAAGCATGCACGGAGCCCTCATCCCATACTTTATCAGTTTTTGCATCACGAGTTCTCCGGGTAGCCTTCTGAAAATTGACAATCTGAGAATTCTGTGATATACAAATTGACAATCAGACTTACGGACTATTTGAATTTTAAGGGCCTAGTGTCCAAAAAATTTAGCATTCTCGAAATAGTTTAGTTTATGTATGTTTTACATACACTGGTGGACAAAAACATTTTTTGGATCGCGGGTTCTAGGGGTGGCAGGCTCTAAATTTGGCTTCTATTGTTCTGTGTCCTAGAAATAGCACGCAAAATTCCACGATATACAAATTGACAATCGAACTTGCGGACTATTTGAATTTCAAGGGCTCATGTCCAAAAAAATTAGCATTCTCAAATTACTTTTCTTTACGTACAATTTACATATGATCATGGCGAAAAAGACAGAAAAATGTGGAACTTTTTGTTACATAGGGATCCATCCCCGCTACCTTCATCGCTTCCTAATACACATTAAATATGCTTTCAAAAGTCAGAACCGACCATACAAGTTCGAAAAGATGGGCTTCAATAACTGGAAAGATCGAGTACATCTCCCATTAAAATGAATAGGCAATCGAATATTATGGGATCTGGTAATTTCTTTTTGCCTGCATTTTTAATTTGTGAAAATAATTTTTTATTTTTATTTTTTGTTTGTGCAGTTTTAGTTTTCTTAAAATCTTCAACATAGTTCATGAACGTTTCACCCACAAAGGCCTTGACGTCATGTCCCTCTTTAATATTGTGCATATCTTAGGTGTCATATTTGAGAATTTGCTCAAATATGGGAATTTTAATATGTGCTTCTAGTCACTATTCAACGTACATATTCGAAAAGATTGGCATTAATAAGTGAAAATATCAAAAACATCTGTCATTAAAACGAATAAACACAAAATGTACGGAAGATCATCCAACGTTTCTTTTAAATAATTATTTCCATTTCTCTCTATCATCAAAGAGTTGTGTTTTAGGGTGCCTTCGTTCTAATGTTCCTGGTCATGGACAAGTGAGACAATTTAGAGATGTGATTGAGGGGCAGATGAAAGAAGAGAGACTGGTTTTATGTGACGTGAGCTTTGAGTAAAAAAAACTGTGTTATACAAGAGAAACTCAGAGAGAACGAAAAAAAAATAACAAGTATCTTTTGGTTGGTGTTCTCCCTATGTTCGATGCTTTGGTTGGTTGAAAAGGCTACCTGGAGATTTGTTTGCTGAACTTATTTGTTTTCTTGCTGAGAATTGTAATGGATTTTTAGGTCACATGAAAAATAGTTCTTCGTTTGAATATATAGCTTCTTCCTACAACACATATTTGGCAAGCGTATCGAATTGTACAGATCCCAGAAGATTTTTTTTTCCTCGGGGACGACGCATTTATAGTGGCTTGCAAAATGGATTGTCATGTTCATAAATGACACAAAATATTACTCCATTTGCAAATGTAACCAGAGGTGGGTAACATAAACTGTATGGGTGGATAAAACAATATATTATCATTGCAAAAGTTTCTATTTCAAAGTTTGATGAGCTACATATGGGTTTGGTAACCGACTTGACATAAATCCTTGTTCTTTGTCAAAGTTTGTTTAGTTTCCTCTGGATGTAGTTGCAGACTCCACATATTTGGAATCACCTCCACCACTATGAGGAAATATATAATTTGATTCCATCTGCAACATTTTATACACTTTCCAGACCTATGATGGTGTGTTTTGCATCATTTGATGCACTTGCCACACCTCTTGTTCCCGAAGAAGTTATGTACCTCAACAGAATTTCAATTTTCATCTGGGTTGAACGTTTCTTCCAATTTACTGTAATAAAGAAAAGAAGTTCAACATACAAATCCTCAGGAAAGATTTTCAACCAAACAGATGATCGAATACAGGGAGAATACCAGTCACTATGTACTTGAATTTGTTTCCCCTGCCATAGCCGTTGTGACATAAAACGACTTCGTCCACTTTGAAATTGGCCTGAATCACATTTCTAAGTTATCTCGAATGTCAAGGGTCAGGAACATTGGAAGGAAAGAACCTTAAACCCCAACTTTTCGATGATAGAGGGAAATTAAATTTTGACAAAGAATGGAATGCTGAATAAGAAGCCATTGAAAGTAGGCCATATTTGGAAGAGACAAGGTATTGAAAAAACTGGGATAGATATAGTTGGAAGCACCGATTAAGTAAAAAACCCAAAATTGATATTCAACTCGTTTTTTATGAATAAAGAATTTGAACATCAAGAAAACTGTCAAGAAGCTTCATCAATGTACATATTTCAGTATTTTCCAATTTCTAGTATTTGTTTTAATTATATTTTTTACCTTCTTCCCCTGTGTTGTTAAACATGAACGAGAAGATTTACTTTCTGCTGCCACTACTTCAATCTAAATAAAGGCTGGTCTGTTCTTTCTTTACATTTTATATTTAAGAATATTTTTTCATAAGCAGCTCAACTGTTGACGCAATGTTCCTGTTTAATATGTTGGATATATTGCAACTTCTTATATTTGATAATATCCATGCATATATACTAATATCAGTACTATTGGAATAAATACAAAAACTTAGGCAATTATGTTTGGGTTTGCAGTATTAAACAACTATGTTTCTTGTTCCATCATATACATCTTGCAGCCAAAGAACTTTCGTAGTATGCAATTTATACTTTAATTACTTAAGTCAGACCAAATATTGATTCAATTTAATTTAGATATTTATGTTTATGGAGAGTCATTGTTTTCTCATGCCATTGCAAGCAATACAAGATGAATAGATGATAAGGAGTTTATCTCGCTGATACCACAATGCAAATTCATGTTTCTTGTTGCGCTATGTACATCTTCCAGACAAAATTTTCGTGCTTTCAACGAAATTTTTTAACCGAAGAGCATCTTGCAAATTGGGAGATCATTTGCATTTGAAAAAGAAACAATCCATTAATATATTAGTATGAATACTATTAAGATAAATATGAAAACTTTCTCCATTGATAGATACTAGTATGAATACTATTGAAATAGATATCAAACATTTGTCTTGGCCAATACTTAGCCAGTTATCTGGGCACCAGGCCCTATGTTCGCGATACCCAACACCTATGTCCCATGTTCTGTCATATACATCTTGCAGCCAAAGCAGTTCAGTGATCTGCTCTTAATGCTTTTACTAGTGAGAACCGAGTAGGGGTTCAAAAACTTTGCGATTAATAAATGGAAAAAAAAGGTTTTTTCGACTATAAGATACTTATCTCTCTTCCCCTTTTTCTTTTCCCGTCGATTATGGATTTCTGGTTTTATACTTAATCGTCTTTCTATGATAGGTGGTTGCAGGGTTTGCGCACTGACATATGTTCATCTCCATCTGTATCTTCACATGACAAATCTGACCGACAACTATACCTTTCCATACCTAGGCAATTTTATGGTCGCGGTTGCTGGATCAGCACATACGAACTTGCCTTTTCTTCTTCCTGCTTGTTATTGTTTTCTGGATATATAATTAGTTCCCTTTCTATGGTATCTGGTTCTAGATTTGCGGGCTAACATGTCTTCATCTCCATCTATATCCTCACACGATGGATTGGACCGATCGCTGTTCCTTTCCATAGCCAATTTTATGGTCGGCGATGCGAGGCTGGTGCTTCTGAACCCAACTGCTTATCATTCCAATATATACATCTTTCACTCAAAACATCTATGATATACAACTCCACCATGGGTTCCTCATATACATTAACTTCGTTCGAAGTATTTGTTGTTGCTTTCCATTCCCAACAACTTCGCGTCCTTCCTGATATACATGAATAATGCTATTACTAGTGACAAGTGGATATAGTGGCACAAAAGATACTTCCATGATCTACAATTTATGACTTAACTAGTGAGAACTCAGCAGGGGTTCCAAAGAATTTCATTAATAATCAAAGACTAGATGTTCTTCGGTGAGATACTTTCCCCTTGCCTTATTTCCATGTGTTATCAATTTATAGTTATATGATTAGTCGTGTTTCTATGATCATGGGTTCCAACGTTGGTGTGTTGACATATATTCATCTCCATCTATATCCTCGCATGGAACATTGGACCGCCCACTGTTCCTTTTCACACTTAGTGAATTTTATGCCTGCCCTTGCCGAGTTGGCACAATTCAACTCTGTTGCTTCTTGTTCTTTCATCTACATCTACCACTCAAAATCTTTGTGATCTACAATTCAACTGTGATCTTCTCCATCCTTTTTCCCTTATTTTCTTCCCATGTATTATGAGACTATAAAATATGGACATGATATTTTATAGAGCATTTACGGATTCCACATTCCATACCTAGCGACATTTTGGATCGCGGGTTCTTGGGTGGGCGGGCTCAAAATTGAGCCTCCATTGTTCTGTGCCCTACAAATAGCACCCAAAATTCCATGATATACAAATTGACAAGCAGGCATGTGGACTAGTGGACTCAACATTTCACTTCTATTGTTCCGTGTCCTCCAAACAATGCTCTCAATTTCACGATATAGAAATTGACACACAGAATGCAGTGTTGGAGGGGTGGAGATTGCCATTGTTTATGGATGCTAATCCCTATGAAGTATCTAATAGTATATAAGAAACTATTTTGAATACTAAATTAGCTCTTAGTAGTGACAATTGGACACAGAGGTATGAAATAGTTGGGATTGCCCGTTCCACAATTTACAAATTGACTACCGGATTTCAACATCGTCTTCTCTTTCGTGTTACAGATTACACATTCAAATGTTCAGAGCAATACAATTAGAACGTCGGGGCCTTGCATCTTCTGTAGACACCTTCACAACCTGTTTTTTATCCTCCTGTTTCCAGATTCACAAAATGTGCAACCCCAACGTTGGCGGGTTGACATATCTTTATTTGCATCTATATAATCACACGAAGAATCTGACCGACAACTTTTGCTTTCCATACTTGGCCAATTTTATGTCCACAGTTGCTGGGTTGGTGCCAATTTCATCTCCATCTATATCCTCACATGGAGAATTGGACTGCTCATTGTTCCTCTTCATACTTAGTGGATTGTATGCCCACGGTTGTCCGGTTGGCTCAATTGAACTATGTTCCTTTTTGTTCCATTATATACATCTTCCATTCAAAATTTGTGCAATCCCAACTGTTTCGTACCTCCGTGTCCAGTTGTCACTAATAAGAGCTAATTTAGTATTCAAAATAATTTTTTAGACACTGTTAGATACTTCATAGGGATTAGAATCCATAAACAATGGCAATATCCACTGCACCAGCCCTGCATTCTGTGTGTTAATTTCTATATCACAAAACTGGGAGCATTGTTTGGAGGACACAGAACAATAGAAGTGCAATGTTGAGTCCGCTAGTCCGCAGGTCCACTTGTCAATTTGTATATCATGAAATTTTGGGTGCTATTTGTAGGGGACAAAACAATGGAGGCCCAATTTTGAGCCCGCTCGCCCGAGAACTCATGATCCTAAATGTCACAATATAGAAATTAACTACCAGATTCTGACATTTTCCACTCTTCTATGTTACAAATTACACATTCAAATGTTCAGAGCGATACAATTAGAACGCTGGGGCCTCGCGTTTTCTGTGGACACCTTCGCAGTTTGTTTTGGATCCTCCTGTTGCTATGTTCACAAAATGTGCAACCCTAGCATTGGCGGTTTCACATATCTTTATCTCCATCTATATAATCACACAATGAATCCGACCGACTATTGTTTCTTTTCATACTTCATGAATTTTATGTTCATGGTTGTCGAGTTGGCTCCAATTTCATCTTCATCTATATCCTCACATGTCAAATTGGACTACCCATTGTTCCTGTAGAGACCCTACTTAATTAAATACAAATATTTAACACAATTAACATATATTTCCCTTCTCTATGCGTAAATTATTCATTCACATGCTACAAGCATAAATATTATGCAAAAATTCAAATCTATCAACAGCATGAAAATAACTTAACAGAATAAAATTAATTTACCTCCTCCTGATGCTAATTTCTCCGTTGACTTGGTTGTCCATCCTACTGCTTTGCTGCTGCCTGATGCACTGACCAACTCTGCCCAAACCGACTAACCTCCTAGCCAACTAGGAACAACCTATCTGACTCCCTATCTCCAGGAAACCGAAAGGAATCCTGGCCCCTGTGCCCAAAACCCCCAACAAAACGGTGCCCCCTTCTTCTGATTCACCAAAACCCCCCAAAATCAAACTCCTCACACCATAGATCTCCACAAAAAATCCCCCAGAGACATATATCCTCCCCTCCAAATGCTTCCTGCTCCCCCCAAAAAGAATGCCTTTCCCCATAAGAATCTTCCCATCATATTCCTCCTTCACTGACTCTCCCCCCTTCATTAATTTCCTTATCCCTTTATTTATTATCTTATCCCCTTATATTTATTATCTTATCCCTATATTTAATGTTTCTCCCCCCCCCCCATATACGTAAATCTTTAATACACTAAATTATTAACCCCCTTTAATTGTTTACTCAATTAATTAATAAGTCAATTAATAATTAATTAATCATTGACAGATATGGACAAATAATTAATTAGTTAATATTATTTAAGAAATAATTATTGTTTAACTAACATATTAGGACAGTCAGATTATCAAAATAATTTTAATTAATAATCCTTATACATCTATTTCAGCAGGGTTGTTACATACACCCACCCTTCAGGAAACTTTGTCCTGAAGTTAAGGTATCTCATCGTACAAAGGAAAAGAAACATAGTTCACACATTCATAACAATTAACCGACAATATTAGTAATTAAGTCAAGAAAGATCATACATACTACTGTACATGTACAAGAAATGCATGTGTAGCTAGTACATACAAGTCTCGGGCATGTACTAATAGTCAATAACTATCACCCTTTAGTAATTTATGTAGGCATCCAATCCAATCAACAAGACTAGTCTTTTATAAAAGATAATAAACCAATCAAATGTTTGAGAAATCCTTTAATTACAATTATCTGGTTCAACAATTTTATTTAGACAACTGTGGTTTAGCTACGTAATTATGAATATTCATATATACACACTCTCTTTTTAGAAGGGAAAACATTAAATTCTACCATAAGACAAATCTCTATACTTTCTCAACTATTTCTACTCATCCTTCCTCCCTAACTTACTTCCATCTCCATTCCTATCCTTCCTCTGCCTGACTATCTTGGAGCGTCAACTATATTGACCTAACTCCAAATAGAACCCATAAGCGGAAGTGTCACTATCTCAACCAAGCTTCCTTAGCAGACAATTGACAGTCATCATCACACGTCTTGGGGAGCGTGAGCTAACACCATCCTCCCATGACTTCAAGTTTCAGAGGATACACGATGGGAAATACCTCCACCCCTCCTGATCATAGCTAGGGTCCACACCCTACAATGGAATTTACAGTGGCACTGTGTTGTTGGGGGTTTTGTCATCGTTTATTCGGTTTTGGGCAGTCTCATCACCTGAAATACTGCACTGGTCCACACATCATAGCAATGCATCCAAACCAATATAATTTCACATACAAATATTCATACCATAATGTTTATCATCTAGTGGTCATGATATCCACTTTCATCATTATTATCCCTTGGCTATTTCTTAGCCCATAACCTGCACATTAGTCTGTAACAAAAACTCATACATTTCTATGCATTATCATCATGTAATTGCATACCATCATCATTTCAATTCGGTATCCTTGTACCAACAACTTAACATCAACGTTTTCAAGTTAGAAATAGATCCCATAATATCTCATTATTCAATTTCGACACCCATTCATAAGATTATCATTTACCAAAATAGATTGCATCATATCCAACATCATTCTAATAGCATTTAAACATTCATTAAATTCACATTCTCACAATATGTCACATCCTATACATCATCATCAATAACATTTAAACATTCGTAAAATTTACATCCACATAGTAGATAGCATTACATACATCATCATCAATAACATTTAAACATTCATAAAAGTTCATACATTTTAAAGTTTAAGTGTATAACTTAATAGTTTCACTATGACTAGAAAAATAAAGTATATAGGCCTCAGGTAATCCTGGTTGTCTAAGTCAAAAGTGGAGTTACATACACCCAACCTTCGAGAAACATATTCTCGAGGTGGTCAAAAAAGTGAGGGATAGTCTCGTCGTAGTGTCTCGACATCTTCCCAAGTAGCAGATCCTGGACTATACTTGTCCCATTAGACCTTAACTTGGTCTACCAAACGGTTCCTGAGATGTTGGACTCTACGGTCCAATATGAATAACAGTTATACCGTGAGGGTTCCCACTTCCGATACCTGCAATTCCTTCCAATTTCGTTTATGTGATTCATCAACAACATAATGACGTAAAACAGATACATGAAAAACATTATGAGTTTTATGCAAGTGGGGTGGCAATACGAGATGATAGGCAATGGGTCCAATTTTTTCTTGGATTTCGAATGGTCCTATAAATTGAGGTGACAACTTTGTCCCCTTCCCGAATCGTATGGTACTCTTATTAGGAATTATACAAATGAAAACCTGGTCTCCCACTTCATAACTTCAGTCGGTCCTGTGTGCATCCACATAGCTTTTCTGCCTATCTTGTGCTTCCTTTAGTCTTTGCCTAATCTGAATCACCTGTTTCTCCATATCTTGAATCAATTCTGGCCCAACTATTACTCGGTCTTCTAGTCTATCCCAACTCAATGGCATTCTTCATGGCCTTCCATACAAAGCTTCGTAGGGTGGCATTCCGTTGGAGCTATGAAAACTGTTATTGTAGGCAAACTCTACCAAAGGTAGGTACTTCTCCCACTAGGTTTGATTATCCATGAAATACATCCTGAGCATGTCTTCCATGACTTGATTTACTCTCTCATTTTTCCCATATGTTTCAGGATGATAAGTTGTGCTTAAGTTCAAATGAGTCCCCAAAGCTGACTGCAAACTTGTCCAAAACCTAGAAGTGAATCTTGAGTCCCTATCTGAAATGATGTTCTTAGGTATCCCATGGAAACGGATAACCTCATTTACAAACACACGTGCCACATCAGTGACATCGTAAGTGTCTCTAACCAAAATAAAATGAGCACTCTTGGTTAACTTATCCACTATCACAAGAATGGCATTGTGTCTATGAGATGTGAGCGACAACCCCGCAACAAAATCCATAGAAATGACTTCCCATTTGGACATAGGAACATCATGTAGTTGTAGGAGGCCTGCCAGGTGATGCTGGTCGGATTTCACTTGTTGACACTCTAGGCACTTGGCGACAAAATAGACTACATCGCACTTCATGCCTACCCAGAAGAAGAGATTCCTCATGTCTGCGTACATCTTCTTCACACCTGGATGTGCACAATAAAGTGCTCTATGGGCTTCCTTCAGTATGATGCTTTGAATATACCCATTCTCAGGGATGTACATCCTATCTCGATATCTTAACAGTCTGTCTACTTCCAGACTATATCCTTCATACTTTGGGTCTAACTACCTTCTACTCTGGAGGTTTGAAGTAACCTTTAAATACCAACTGTCTCCTTGGAGTTGTGTCAACACATGCTCCCTCAAATTGAACTTTAAGTGTATCAAGGAGAAGATACGTGGTCTCCTACTCAAGGCATCTACGACCACATTTTCCTTTCCCTTGATGTACGAAATACCAAAATCGTACTCACTCATAAACTCACTCCATCGCCTTTGCCTAGCATTCAAATCCCTTTGAGTGAAGAGATGTTTTAAACTTTGATGGTCCATTTTAAGCTCAAAGTTTTACCCAACAAGATAGCGCCTCCAAAGTTTTAGAGCTAGCATTACAGCTACGAACTCTAAATCATGAGTCATGTATAGCTCTTCATGTTTCTTCAACTTCCTTGACGCATAAGCTATCACTCCTCCATCCTGCATTAGCACGGCCCCAAACCCTTTCTTTGAGGCATCCATGTAGACCATGAAGTCCTTTTCCATATTCAACACTCGTAGAATTGGTGCACTAGTTAGTAACCTCTTAAGCTCAATGAATGCACTATCACATTCTTCAGTCCATTCATACCTGACACCCTTCCGCTGTAAAGTGGTGATGGGTTTCGCTATTTTTGAGAATCCTTCCACAAATATCCGATAATAACCTGCTAGCCCCATGAAGCTTCTCACCTCTTGGGCATTTTTGGGCACTGGCCACTCCATAATGGCCTTTACCTTTTCTGGGTCCACAAAGATTCCTTCGCCAGAAATGATATGACCTAAATAGTGAATCTCTTTCTGAAAGAAGGAACACTTCTACAGCTTCCCATACAATTTGTTCTCTCTAAGGCAGGACAACACTACTCGTAAGTGTTCCTCATGTTCTCTTTCATTCTTGGAATAGATAAGGATGTCATCTAGAAAGACTTGTAAAAAACGGTCTAAGTACTTCCAGATTACAACGTTCATGAGGCTCATGAATATTGTTGGCGCATTGGTCAATCTGAAAGGTACTATGACAAACTCGTAATGTCAAAACTGAGTTCGAAAGGCAGTTTTTGGGATATCGCCTTCCTTAATCCTTAACTGATGATACCCTGATCGCAAATCGATCTTTGAGAATACTACTGCTCCTTTCATCTGATCTAAGAGGTCATCTATTTGTGGCATCGGGTATCTATTTTTCACTGTAGCACGGTTCAAGTCCCTGTAGTCTATACACAGTCGTAAGGATCCATCCTATTTCTTTACAAAAATTACTGGTGCACCCCAAGGTGAAACACTGGGCCTTATTAGCCCTAAGTCTAGTAACTCTTTCAACTACATTTGCAACTCACTAAGTTCTGGCGCTGTCATCCAATACGAAGTTTTGGAAATTGGTTTTGCACCAGGTTTTAGCTCATTAGTAAAATTAAGCTCCCTCTTACGAGGTAACCCTAGTAACTCGTTCGAAAAATCATCCTTAAATTCTGAAAATACCGGGTACTGATCCAATGAGGGTCCCTTCCTTTCATTCACTGATTCCACTACATATAGTCGGCACCCTTGCCTCAAGCATCGCTTAACCTTCATAGTTGATATGAAGCGTAACAACACTTTTCTTCGTACACCTTGGATCTCTACTGACCTTCCTTCATCGTCTACACAGAGCACCCTCTTTGCAAAACAGTCTACCACAGCTCGGTGAACTGCTAACCAATCCATTCCAATGATTAGGTCATACGCCCCGAGAGCAGTGACGTATACCTTCAGCCTGGTAGTACACACTCCTAGGTATACTATGCAATTATCAACACCAGGTCCTACTACTTTCTTTTCCCCCAAAGCCATCTCGACTTGTTTAAAGTCATCGTGCTCGTAGGCTGCCAACCCACTCTTTTCTAATGCAGATGGTGAAATGAAACTATTTGTCGCACCAGAATCAAATAAAATCTTAACATTGATATGATTTAGCATACCTGATGACTCTACCACTGTGGATTGATTTTCTGCCTGGCAATTATTAAACAATGCATAAATATGGTGGCTGCTACCTGCTCTCCCCATCGGGGCCTTTCCTTCTCTATGTGTGAATCCTGATTGTAACTCTAGGCAATCACGTTGGTAATAGGGTCCTCCACATACCAAATAGGTAACACGAGATTGAACCTGTGCATTGTTAGGTGAATGTCTCTGAAATGAGTTCCTTCCCCTGGAACCCCTGCCCCTACTAGTTGTTCCTTGAGATAGCCATGGACCTGTCTACGTTGTTGGTGATGAATGAGATGCTGCACTCGCTACCATTGAAATCCCTGCGGTTACTGTCCTTGGCGCGACTCTGTTACCATATGGTGGTGGCCTTGAGCCCCCTCCCCTGGGAAATGTCCTAGGGGCCTTTCCCACAAATCTAAGACGATGCAAAAATATCAGTCTCGTACCTCCAGTTAAGTTCATGTGTTCCTCTACATAACGCGCATTTTCCACTACTTCTGCTACTGAAGACGGTTTCCACATCCGCACCATAGCTCTTATCTTAGGGTTCAATCCATAGACAAAGCGCTCTACCTGTCATTGGTCATTATCCATATACGAAACATATTTGACCAATTCCATAAATCTGATCTCATATTCTTGTATAGTTCTATCTCCCTGTACTAAGGCATGAAATGCCCCTACTTTTTGTTCCTCATAGTACACTGGCAGATATTTCCTTCGAAACCTCTCCTTGAAAAGTTCCCAAGATACAGTGTCTCGGGTAAGATGCACTTGTCTTGCTAGGTTGCCCCACCAGTTCAAGGTGTTGTCTCTTAACTAAAAAATTGTGATCTTCACCTTTGGGTTGGATGCATAGTCCCTTAAGGCAAAACACCTTGTCATGCCTTCAAACCATGCTTCCGCGCGTTCACTAGCGTGACCCCCAGCAAACTCCGAAAGTTTGATCTTCTGCAATTCTCGAGTGATGTCTTCGGGCAGAGGTCCTCCCCCTAAATCCCTTGACGCTTCTGGATTACCCATTCTAGATCGTGGGGGTTCCACTTCGGGCCCTGCTGGTTGTTGTCCCTTTAAAGTTTCATTTATGGCCTCTAACGAGCGCAGTATGAGAGCTAGTTTGGGCGATGGTGCTGGTGGCGCTGGCGGTGTTGGTGATGCCTGCGACGATGCTCCCCTCCCTCGATTCCCTCGAGTCCTGACCATCCTGTATGCTTTAACCTGCATCAACCAAAGTTGTCAGGGTGAGTTCAAGGACGTTTCAAATTGGTGCTACTCAAACTAGAAATAAGGTTAGGCGTAATTTTTTATTTACTTGTCTATTAATAGACATTACTCTCTTTAGGGGATTGGCTAGGTTAGGGCTAAAACATCTAAGCTTGATTTCTTCGCCTAAGAAAACTATTGGTTCCCTTGCCCTGTAGCTATGCTAGCCTTCCGCCATACTCACCAATTCCTCTTGTTTACACTCCTAGTGCATATGTCACCTCCTTCCCACTTGTCCTAGTCTAAGTCCTTTAAAATTTTCGCTTACAACTAAATATCCTTCGATGCTTGACTCGTGAGATTTCCTAGGTGTGTTGTACATATGCATTGAATTGCGCGTCTCAGTGGCTGCAGGTGCGAGTCTTTAAGGATTGTAGAGTGGCTTTCAAGCATTGGAGCTTAGCGATTGGCTTTGACTGGTGGAATGGAATGAAAGGGCTCGACGATTGGCTCGATGAATTGTGTGTAACGTCTCATGAGCCCGATGCTTGGATAATTGGAGTTTATACTTCGGAATACACTATGTTACCATTAATCTATTTCGGTATAAGAATTTATTTGTAAAGACTCATGAGGGCACGTTGGTGTTAGTGTTCTTCTTAAGGCGCTTCACTTAGTGGGGGGTCTTGGGTTCAAAACCCATGGACCTCTAAAATTTATACTTAACCCTATATTATTAAATTATTTAAATTAAAACTCATANATATATATATATATATATATTAAATAACTTAAATTTACACAAGCGTATTAATACTTTTAAATAAATTAATAAAACTAAAAATTAATATTACAAAATAATAATAATAATAATATAATTATTCAAAAAAAGTCTTACTTTCAGTTCGACGAGAGTTTAATGTGCTCTGTGGCATTCGATGAAACCCTTTAAGGTTAGGCTTCTAGCATGAGTCCCATGTGCCCGGCCTCCGGCTCTCAGTACCAAAAACCTAAGTTGTTCCTTAACCCTAACGCTCCTTCACTTCTGCCTCTTTCCTCTACCGCCTCTCCACTCTGCTATTTCCATCTCGGTAGGCTCAATCCCTAGCTCTGAGCACTGGTGCTTGGGCGATGGCTTGTGTGTATTATGTTTTTTTTTTGTCTTGGAGGCAAGTGAGCTCTCGTTCCTCTAGTTGTTGCGCGTTCTGTAGTTCCTTGTGGGATTCACGTTCGATGGTAGGCTTGTATATTGTTTTGTTTTTGTGTTTCTTCTTTGTAATTTCTTAACATTTTGGAACGGTCTGGAATAGAAAAAGAGTTGGAGATTTCATATTCTGGGAGAAACCAAGTTTGTTTGTATGTATTGTTGGTTGTGGAGCCTGATTATCTTCCTGATGCAGAGGTTCTTTGCTTTCAGCCGTGTCTATACCCCATGAAGTATTTACACCCCATAAGTATGTACACTCTTCCACGCGGGGGAGTGCAGAGGGGGGGTACCCCCTCT
>JASDQU010244360.1:31426-100241 GCA_032191745.1 Picea mariana
TTATTATTATATATTTTTATTATTATTTATTCTTTAAATACATATCTTTTATATATATATATATATATATATATATATATATATATATATATATATTTATATTGTTATTTATATAGTTGTTTACAAGTTCTTGGCAGAATCGACATATATGTATATATTTTGGTTTTTATCATTTGTGTTAAACATTTATGTGATTGGCTTGCAGGTTAGGTGGAGCTGGAGTTGGAGCTTGGATTTTCATCAAATTAAGGGTTTCGGGGTTTCACCATAACTTAAATAGAAGTGTTTAAATTCTAGGTGGGTAGGTAGGCCCTTGGCTCTAGATTTTGAAATAACGCTCTGATACCATTTGTAGAGACCCTACTTAATTAAATACAAAGATTTAACACAATTAACATATATTTCCCTTCTCTATGTGTAAATTATTCATTCACATCCTACAAGCATAAATATTCTGCAAAAATTCAAATCTATCAACAACATGAAAATAACTTAACAGAATAAAATTAATTTACCTCTTCCTGATGCTAATTTCTCCGTTGACCTGGTTGTCCATCATGTTTCTTTGTTGCTACCTGATGCACTAACCGACTTTGCCCAGACCAACTAACCTACCAGCCAGCTAGGAGCAGCCTGTCTGACTCCCTAGCTCCAGGAAACTGGAAGGAATCCTGGCCCCTGTGCCCAAAACCCCCAGCAAACCAGTGCCCCCTTCCTCTGATTCACCAAAAACCCCCGAAATAAAACTCGTCACATGAGAGATCTCCACAGAGAATCCCCCACAGAAATATATCCTCCCCTCCAAGTGCTTCCTGCTCCCCCCAAAAAAGAATGCCTTTCCCCGTAAGACTCTTCCCGTCATATTCCTCCTTCACCGACTCTCCCCCCTTCATTAATTTCCTTATCCCTTTATTTATTATCTTATCCCCTTATATTTATTATTTTATCCCCTTATATTTATTATCTTATCCCTATATTTAATGTTTCTTCCCCCCCGTATACGTAAATCTTTAATACATTAAATTATTAACCCCCTTTAATTCTTTACTCAATTAATTAGTAAGTCAATTAATAATTAATTGACTTATCCCAACCGTTTTGTACCTCTCTGTCCAGTTGTCACTACTAAGAGATAATTTAGTATTCAAAATACTTTTTTAGATACTGTAGATACTTCATATGGACTAGCATCTGTAAACAATGGGAATCTCCACCTCGCCATCCCTGCATTTCTTGTGTCAATTTCTATATCAGGAAATTGGGAGCATTGTTTGGAGGACACATAACAATACAAGTGCAATTTTGAGTCTGCCAGTCCACATGTCCTCTTGTCAATTTGTATATCACAGAATTCAGGGTGCTATTTGTAGGGCACGAAACAATGGAGGCCCAATTTTGAGCCCGCCCGCCCGAGAACCCACGATCCAAAATGTCGCTATGTATGGAATGCGGAATCCATACATAATCTATAAAATATCATGTCCATATTTTATAGTCCCATAATAGATGGGAAGAAAATAAGGGAAAACGAATGGATAACTTCACAGTGGAATTGTAGATCACATAAATTTTGAGTGGTACATGTAGATGACGGAACAATAAGAAGAAGAGTTGAATTGCACCAACTCAGCAACCGTGGGCATAAAATTCACTAAGTATGAAAAGGAGCAGTGGGCGGTCCGATTCACTGTGATAGGATATAGATGGAGATGAAGATATATAAACACACCAATGCTGGAACCCACGATCATAGAAACATGACTAAGTATATAACTAGACTATTGAATACAAATTGACTATCGAATTCCAACATTGTCCTCTCTTCTGTGTTACAGATTATGCATTCAAATGTTCAGAGAAATACAATTAGAATGTTGGGGCCTCGCTTCTTCCACAGACACCTTCGCATCCTATTTTTGATCCTCCTTTTGTCGGGTTCACAAAATGTGCAACCCCAGTGTTGGCGGGTTGACATATCTTTATCTCCATCTATATAATCACATGACGAATCCGACTGACTGTGGTCGCTTTCCAGACTTTGCCAATTTTATGTCCACGGTTAACGGGTTGGACCCAATTTCATCTCCATCTATATCCTCTCATGGCGAATTGGACCGCCTGCTATTCCTTTTCATACTTACTGAATTTTATACCCGCAATTGTTGAGTTCGCGCAATTGGACTCTGTTCCTTTTTGTTCCGTTATATACATCTTCCACTCAAAATTTTTGTGATCTACAATTCCACTGCTAACTACTTCGTCCTTTTTCCCTTTTTTTCTTCCCATGTATTATGGGACTATAAAGTATGGACATGATATCTTATAGTGAATGTATGGATTCTGCATTCCATACCTAGCGACATTTTCGATCGCAGGTTCTCAGGCGAGCGGGCTCAAAATTGGGCCTCCATTGTTGCATGTCTTAAAAATAGCACCCAGAATTCCACAATATAGAAATTAACAAGCGGGCCTGCGAACTGGCTGACTGAACATTGCACTTCTATTGTTTTGTTTCCTCCTAACATCGCTTCTAGTTCCGTGATATACAAATTGACACACAGAATGTAGGGCTAGCGGGATGGAGATTTCTATTCTTTACGGATGCTAATACCTATTAAATATCTAATAGTATCTAAAAAATTATTTTCAATACTAAATTAGCTCTTAGTAGTGACAACTGGACACAGAGGTACGAAACAGGTGGAATTGCACCTTGCACAATATACAAATTGACTACCGCATTCCGACATCATCCGCTCTTCACTCTACCATGGCTCACAAATGTTTCAAAGTATCTATCGCTACCTTCCATCCCCACTAACTTCCTGTCCTTCCAGTTGTTCTACCATACCCTCTTCGTTGTTACACGCATTGCACTAGAAAATTTCTGATACATACAATTTGACCCTCGCGCCCTCACCTTCAACAGTCGTACCTTGCAACCCTATTTTGTAGATGTTTTCTTGTCATGCTCTTGACCTTTGTACTTTCTTACTATGCAATTAGAAACCTTTCATGCTAACAGGTGACCATGCAGGAACCGTCAACATTGTCATTAATGGGTTGAACGCTCGAGGAGATCTGCCATTATTATGCATTAACCAACATGTGCAAAGAGTTATTTTGTCCCTTTTGATTTTTCATCTCGAACATGCATTGTCATATTGGGATTCTCAAGAAATCTATAATGCTTAATTATTGATTGCAATATACGCCATGTTCACATTTTCTATGTATGCAATTACTAGTTTTTAATGTTAAAAACGCATCATGCAACAATTGTCCAAATTTTCATTAATCAACGAAAGTCTCGAGAACATCTCCCATTCACATGCTTTAGACCAAAATTTGTGTAGGCTTATATTATCTCTTCCAACTTTTCATTTCATTCATCATATGGAGAAAACAAACGTTCTTGTAGACTTATTGCAGCAGGTCAACAATAGTTTTGTAGAGATACAGTAAATATGTTCGCACACGAGGACCAAAACTTCCAGTGGTCCAGGGCATGATTTGGCCCTCTGGAATCGCTCGTGCAAGATGAATCCCCGAGGTTTTTGAATGTAAGGAGGTGGTATCTTGGTGCACCGAAAAATATATTCCAAGAAAAATAATTATTCCACTATGCGACCATTGTCTCGTTTCTTTATCACCTCTGCTCTTTCGCGAGATGTTAAAATTTCGGAAGCCAACATTGACGTTCAGAGGACAAGACTGCAAATAGTTTCTAGAAAAAAATTATAACGAGATGGAAATCTTAGCTGAATTCCTTGAATACCTGAAAATAGTTCCTGAAGATATCACAAGCTTGCAGGTAAGTTCCTTTAGAAACTCATTACGGGAAATTGTTTGGTTGTTTACAAGAATAATGGGAGAGACATCCATTGCAAGAATTTCCCATTTAATTATTTATATTTTGTATTTCATAGTCAAGGAACTATACATTTTTGATTGGGGGAAGCTAATTTCCATTGAGCTATGTTCCTAGTTGTCCCGATTCAAAGAATCAAATAAATTTTATATGTAATCCTACTTAATTTTCACAATTGTGCATTACTGCCCATTTCCAAAACTTTATCTTTCCAATAAAAAAAACTGGGGATTCGACCGAGTAACATTATTGTACGAGGCCCTGAGGAGGCACAAATCCTACCATTGTTTTTATGAAGTTTTTAATGGCTTTGTCTCAGTTTTAAAAGATTTACTGTTAGGCAAGGATGTTGTGCGGATGTATGGCCATGCAACCAAGTTTTTGAACCGGAAGGCCACACTTGAGCAAGAGGAAAATCATAGTGTCCTCATGGTCTTTGGCTCTAATTAAAATCCTACCTTCCTTCCATGCCACATCACGGACAAGATGTTTGTTGCAGAAATAGCAAGGCAATACAACCACTGGTTGCATTTTTTCCATGAAAAGAAAAAAAAAAGTTCATTCCTCTGCCCTAGAAAGTTGGAGGCTTCATGTGCAGAAACATAAACAAGATTGATGAGTATGCTGCCAATTTCAAGAAATTGAACCTAATGTACACTGAAAGGCTAAAAGGGTTTGACCCTAATGGCATTTTTTGAGAAAATTTAATGGCTGTTGGATTTAACACCTCTTTTACTGATAGACAACTGACCCAAGACAGGAACAGTGTCGACAACAATCCTTCTTTTGTCGATTTCAGCGTAGAGACATTGAAAAGCACAACTAAATTGTACAAACAACATGGAAAAACATCCAGTGAGAAGAGTACCCAGTCCCTCGCCAGCACTCCCAGGAGCACGCCATCATGGAGCATCGCTTCGACAGTCCACCCCAGTAAGAAAGAAAGCCGGAAATCTTCGAGGGGAGGAGAAGATAAGAACCCTCCTCGCATAAATATTGATAGTTCTCACAGAATTCCACTGGCGAAGAGGAGAAAAAACAATGCAGGGCAGGCGGAGGAACCTAAAATTGAAAGTGGAAAACTGCAACTTAAAATTTAAACTGAGCACATGCATAAAATTGGGTCGTTCACGGTGGAAATATCTGAGACCAAATTTTTTGACGTAGATGAATCCTTCATAATCCAGAGAACTATTTTTGACAACCAATCTAAAAGTATGGTCATTGAAAATAAATATGTAACAAACAGGAAAGGAAAATATCTCACAGAGATTAACTGTAGGGAAATGCAACTGTCCCAAATCTCCTCATTTCACCAGGTAACCGGTGAAATTATTCATGATTCCATTGGAGGAGTTGAGAGGGAAAATTCCAATCTGAAAGACCGCCTCAACGAATATGAGCAGGCTATCATTGCAACCCCAGAATTTTCCAGTCCTTTGGAAAAAATCATGCCTACTACCACTGTAGCCAAGATGAAAGAATCCTCTACCCTCCTTGCATGCTCTAGATCCCTTGTAGAGAATAACATCAACAAAAGAATGCATCTACTTACTAAAGCTTGGGAAGCATCACAAAATTTAGTTTCCTTCGGAAAGAAGGCCAATGATTTCCTACAACATTTGGAGGTGAATTTAAGAAACGAACAACATTTTTGTGATCAGGTACCGGCCCATTTGGCCAACTATGGCGTAAACACATCGAAACTGAAAATAAGACAAGAGAAACTACCCTCCCAAAGCAGACCCAAAAAGTAAAAGCATTCTGGCAAAATAAAGTTGACAACCTGGAGCTCATTGTCAAATCATGTAAACGAGTCATATCAGAAAAAGAAGATTTATTGAAAAGCTGCTACAAATGGACTTAGTCGGAACAACCAATGAGGTTCAAGATCCAAACTTAATTTTCAAATCATTTTCAATCACCAAAGAAGCGTTACAGGAACAAGTTAATATTTTAAAGGGGTTGTCTTTCGAAAAGTTTTACGACATAATTGAACATCCTCTAGATGAGCATAAGCACTGGGTACTAGACTATGCGGCACACAATGAAGGAATTGAACCGAGTCTCCATAGTATTTCAATGGATCTAAGGAAATTAGAAAACAAACTTTAGGACATAGAAATCCCGAATGAAATCAACACATCCCCCATGAAAACACACATCGAGGAATGGTTCCAATAGAGAATGGACAACCTTGTCTAGGAAAAGCAACAACCGATCAACAGGACTCCACTGACCATCGACGAGAACAACAAAAATGCATCGGCTTCATAGTAAGCCTATACTGGAATCTTGTTTTCTTTATCAATCCATTTTAAGTCTATGTTTTCATCTTGTTCTCTTTATCAATTCACTTATGACCTCTTTAAATATAAAACTATAATGAAAGACTCATAGCTTCCTATTTCTTCTTTTCAGGTCTTCCTCTCTACCGTTGCGCACTTCTTCTTTTGATGTTGCTATTTCTTGTACTTATTTCTTTTTATGGTCTGCGAGAGCCCCAATCCTTGTCTAYATGACAAACACATTTAAATTTTCAGAAACATGTAAAAGATATTATTAATTTTTGATAAATTCCAAAGAAAACTGATTCGACACTGCCTTTATTGTATACTAAATTTTGGGTTTCCAGGAACCTTTCTTGTTTGCTCCAAAGAAAATTAATTCATATTTGCTACATTTCTTGTGTCCTATTGTGTGATAATTTTTTTTTTCTTTAACGACGTTGTTACTATTCTATTGTATGCTAACCTTTTGGGTGTCAAGGAACCTATACTTTGATAGATTTCAATTTCTCTTCTGTCTAGAACCCTTTTCTTTCAAGCAAACTAGTTAGGGAATGCTAATTTCTTTCTGTTTTCCTCCATGAAACTATGTAACAGACGTTATTACTATTGTATTGTATGCTTTTAAATTTTGATGTAATTTCCAGAGATATGTAATAGACATTATTTATTTTATAATAAGTTTCTATAGTTCGCAAGTCCTTTTGTCAATTTGTATGTCACAAAACTCTTGGTGTTTCTTTTAGGGCACATAATAACATAGGTCCATTTTTTATCGCACCAGTCAGAGAACCCATGATCCAAAAACTGCCTAAGTATGGAATCAGAGCTTCGTGCATGCTCTATAAAACATGTGCAAAGAAAACTAATTTGACAATGCTATACTTTTTTTGTCCAAGAAAATCCTTAGTTTTAAAGAAAACTAAAAGTAACATACATTATTACTATTTTATTATATGCTTTTAAATGTTCATGTAATTTCCACAGATATGTAACAGACATTATTAATTTCTGGTAAATTTGTAGAGTCCACAACTCTGTCTCATTTTGTGTATCGTAGAACTATCAGTGCTATTTGTAGGGTACAGAACATCAAAGGCTCAATTTTGAGCCCACCAGCCCGAGAATCCATGAATGAGGACATAAATTTCTACAGTTCACAAGTCCGCTTGTCAATTTGTATGTTGCGGAACTCTCAGTGCTATATCTAGGGCACAGAACAACAAAGGCCCATTTTTTAGCTCGCCAGCCCAGGAACCTGCAATCCAAAAACTGCCTAAGTATGGAATGAGGCCTTCGTGCATGCTCTATAAAACATGTGCAAGGAAAATTAATTTGAAAATCCTATATTTTTTTTGTCCAAGAAAAGCCTTAGTTTTAAACCAAACTAAATGTAACACACTTTATTACTATTCTATTATATGATTTTAAATGTTCATGTAATTTTCATAGATATTTAACAGACATTATTAATTTATGGTAAATTTGTAGAGTCCGCAACTCCACGTCTCATTTTGTATATCGCGGAACTGTCGGTGCTATTTGTAGGGCACATAACATTAGAGGCCCAATTTTGAGCCCGCGAGCTCGAGAACCCGCAATCCAAATACTGGTTAAGTATCCAATGAGGGCATAAGTTTCTATAGTTCGCAAGTCTACTTGTCAATTTGTATGTCGCAAAACTTTCAGTACTATTTCTAGGGCACGGAACAACAGAGGCCCATTTTTTAGCCCGCTAGCTCGAGAACCCGCAATCCAAAAAATTGCTTGAGTATGGAATGAGCTCTTCATGCATGCTCTATAAAACGTGTGCAAAGAAAACTAGTTTGGCAATGCTATATTTTTTTTTTCCAAGAAAATCCTTATTTTTAAAGCAAACTAAATGTAACACATGTTATTACTATTCTATTATATGCTTTTAAATGTTCATGTAATTTCCACAGATATGTAATAGACATTATTAATTTCTGGTAAATTTGTAGAGTCTGCAACTCTGTGTTTCATTTTGTATATCGCGGAATTGTCAGTGCTATTTGTAGGGTACGGAACATCAGAGGCCCAATTTTGAGCCTGCCAGCCCGAGAACCCGCGATCCAAAAACTAGCTAAGTATCCAATGAGGGCATAAGTTTCTATAGTTTGGAAGTCCACTTGTCAATTTGTATGTCGCGGAACTCTCGGTGCTATTTCTAGGGCACATAACACCAGAGGCCCATTTTTTAGCCTGCCAGCACGAGAACCCGCGATCCAAAAACTGTCTAAGTATGGAATGGGAGGTTTGTGCATGCTCTATAAAATGTGTGTAAAGAAAACTAATTTGGCAATGTTATATTTTTTAATCCAAGAAAATCCTTAGTTTTAAAGAAAACTAAATGTAACACACGTTATTACTATTATATTATATGCTTTTAAATGTTCATATAATTTCCATAGATATGTAACAGACATTATTAATTTCTGGTAAATTTTTAGAGTCCGCAACTCCACGTCTCATTTTGCATATCGCGGAACTGTCGCTGCTATTTGTAGGGCACAGAATATCAGAGACCCAATTTTGAGCCCGCCAGCACGAAAACCCGAGATCCAAAAACTGACTAAGTATCCAATGAGGGCTCTGTGCATGCTCTATAAAATCATGTCCCCATACTTTATAAAAGTACAAATTTTGTATGTATAAAACTAAATATCTAATTTACTAAAGGTAGATATTTGGTATTTATAATTTATTAATTTCTAATAAATTTCTATAGTTTGCAACTCCGCTTCTCAATTTGGCCCAATTTTGAGCCCGCTAGCCCGACAACCCGCAATCCATTATAAAAGTACATATTTCATATGTATAAAACTAAATATATACTTTATAAAATCACATTTTTGGTATGTATAGTTTATGCTATCCATGAACCTATAAATTCATAAATTTTAATTTCTTTTGTGTCGAGGAACCCTTGTTTTAAAGATAACTAATTTGGTAATGCTAAATTTTTTGTGTCCAACAACCTTTCAAATGTTGATAATTTTTAATAGTTTTCAAGAAGAACTAATTCGGGAATGCTATGTTCTGCATGCAAACCACATGTATTTCAACTTTCTGGCCATGTGTCTGTGCTAGGCCTCATTTACTCTCATCCAACCTGGTAGGGACTACACTGCCATGCAACACTTGTTTTATTTTATTTTTTGTTTTCATTTTGTTGTTATTGTGGTATCGATGGAGTGTCCACTTAATGTTAGGCATTTCAAAATTCTACACAAAGTTTCGATTCAAAAATATCTTTAACATGCTATGTTATGGGTGGAGTGTCCACTCGAAATGTTTCAAAATTCTACACACAATTTTTATCCAGAAATATCTTTAACATAATGTGGCATGTCGTTATAACCATGTTTTTATGACTAGGCCACCACGTTTTTTTCAACACCACAAAATCAAATCGATCAAATCGATGCCAGCCTGCACATACATCATGCATATGGTTGTCGTAGAAAAAATGCGGAAGTGTATTTGAGTAGGAGCAAGACAAGGATAACATTTTTCTAAGATCTATAAAGACATTAGAAGGGGAGAACCGGTAAGATCTCATTTTTCCTCTTTAAAATTTATGGATTTGTTTCTTATTATGCTTCGTATTATAGTTCGTTTGTTATTTCCATCGATTATTATTATGTTTGTTTTATTATGAGATAGCTATAAATTTGAAGCCAATTCAATTTGTTGTTAAATTTTTAACTTTAACGGCGATTCTATTGTTTTGGATCTCATTGCATTTAAAGCCCTTTGCCCAACGTTTTAGCCACTTTAAGATCTCTTCCTTATATCTTTAGCGCAATCGATGTATATTTTCTATGTAGTTGATGTTCGGATCTAATCTACCCAACTTATTGTTTTGAGAGGTTCTACCCTTTTTCGAAATAAAACATATATATATATATATATATATATATATATATATATATATATATATTAAANATATATATATATATATATATATATATATATATATATATTTAAATTAAACTAAACTAACTTAATTAAATGAAGATAAAGAAAGATTAAAAAGACTATTACACTTTCGAGTCCATTATCTATTACACTTTCGAGTCCATTATCTCACACTTTGAGTTTCAGTATCTCCACCTGCGGTTCATCTCAGGATCCATTATCTCCACTTCGAACTCCAGCTTCTCCAAGTATTTATCATATGCTAAATTTTCACAAAAATCTATTATGCATAATTTTTTATAATATGCTAACTTATCACAAATTTATATATTGTCACGTGACAGTTGTTCACAGCAACAGATTCATGTGTTAAAATGTCGATGAACATTGTATGTTGTATAATTCATACAATTCTATAATGTCACGTGAGATATGTCTCTGCATAGTTTGAGATATCTCTGTATGATATTTTTTTGTTAGATTGAATCTGAATTATGTGAATTATGTGTCAGATCTGTGTAATATCAACGTGTAATAACTAGTTTGTTTAGATCTGTATAATATCAACGTGTAATAACTAGTTTGTTTAGAGAATTTAATGCTCTGAATGTTAGAGTGAATATAAATTATCTAACATATTTTATTTAGAACAATAAGATGTAAACTCACAATGGAGACTTGCCTTACAATTCCTCTGATCATTTTATATTCTCTACGACTCTAAACTTTTGAATGATGAGATCTATGCACTATCGCTTTCATTATTTAATTATATTTAATTATATTTTGTATCACTGTAACAATCACATCACAAAATTATCATTTAAAATAGACTTAGATTATCATAAATGTTTGGAAAATCTATAATAATCATGTCGATTTTATCCAAAACTGTTAAGTAGATTCTTTATCATTAAGTGTATCTTTACTCCATTCAATCCATATTCGAAACTATTAATTGGATTCTTCAATCATTAAATGTAACTTTAATCTATTCACTTAAATTTATAACTCTAAATTTATATAAATATGAATCCATAAAAATATATTTCAGTGTTTTTGTTTTCAATGTCCAATAATTTTAATTTTGATTTTAGTGTTATTGTTTTTGTTTATATAGAAATATAAACAATAAAATTGAGTATCCATATGTCTATTCTTAATGAATGAATAATAATAATATTGAGGATGTAAGAAGTCAACAATGACAACACACTAAAAGGAAAGCACTAAATTAAATGGAAGAACTCATTGAAATGGAAAAAAAAGAAGCCAAAACAAAAAAAAGGAGAGATAAATATTCTCACGATAAAAAATGATTTAGGATCAAAGGGAAGAACAACAAAAAAAATATCGTGAAAGAAAAAGAATGAAATTGAAAAGACAAGATGAGGATGGCAGGGAAAACCATAGAAGTCAACATCGAAATTGAATAAGAGTACATATACAAAGACACCAACGAGGTATAAATGAAGCAACGACACAAATTGAACTTGTTACTCTAACAAGTCCTATTCAATGAATAAATGTACCAATAGCACTAGATGAAGAAGGAATTGGAACAAAAACAAATGTATCGGTGGGTTCATAGGAATATGAAGTTAATTCTCATAAGAAATTTCATGAAAAAATTGATATATTGGGTCATATTCAAATGTGACATGTGTGCGAAGACTCATATCCTAGCATTCAAGTGTTGAATACTGTTAGAAGTTTGATGTGTTCAATATGTAAAAGAGAGGGAACTCATCACATATTTTAGCCTCAAAACCATATGAAAACCATATGAATCCATGTTTGCAACCTTTGGTCCTTGCAAGTTTTACACAAATTAAGGAGATGTTGATAGCATGATCCAACCCAATTTTACAAGTTATCCTCAAGAGGTTAAAGAAGTTGGAAAAAAATTACCTTGATATATTAAAGAATTGGATTTAATGATTGTTGCGCAAAAAAAAGGTCAGTAGGGATCAAGATATGATTTCACCGTTAGAAAGAAGAAAGTGATAGATGCATTTTTGTATAATATTAACGGGATCAAGATATGATTTCACCGTTAGAAAGAAGAAAGTGATAGATGCATTTTTGTATAATATTAACCATGATCCATATTAGCATGGTGTCAAAGTTGATTTTCAATTCATTGATGAGTTGCTGGAAAATGCAACCGATGTTTCAAATATGATTAATTATATAGTAATACTAGATATGGACAATGACATGAACTTTGCAACGTTGGAAGTGGTTCCAAGTGGTGATGATATCTTATAAGGTTGTGATAAAACTTATTTTTCTTCAAGGCCTCCAAACGAACCTAGGAAAATAGAACTTATTTGATCTTGGGAAAATAATCCTAATGGAGAGGCAAACCACACAAATAGTGAATCTGAAGAAGTAATGAATTTGCCCACAGTGGATTCATATAAGAATCACATCCCATAAATGAGTATAACACATAGGGTTATTTGATATGGAATTTCCAACATTCTTCCCTAAAGGTGAAGCTGATTGGTTACAATTGCGAATGAGAAATGTGCATCTTCATGAGTATGCAAAGTATCTTCTTAGATATCATGACAACAGATTTGGTAGGAACCCTCGCTTTAGATAATTTTTACTAATATCATCATGAGACATCGTGGTCAAGATTCCTCTATAGTTTTTGTTAAAAACAATATGTCATAAATACCAACAACAACTGATGAGTTACGAGATCATTTACAGAACCTTCGAAGTTCTCGACTTGCAGATAAATTAATGGGTAAAATCATGAAGATGGGTAACACTTTTGCTTGTTTTTGATGAGATTTTTGTAATCTTTATTTTAAGAGGATCTTCAACTTCCGATAAACAAAAGTGTTTTTTTATTTATAATTTTACTTTAATGTAAAAAAAAAATTGTGAAGAATTTTTTTAGGTTTCTACTCACTATTTCTCATTTTTTTTTATTGAGATTTGATATGTCAATTTGGAAATTGTTTGACAGTATGTTCCTTAAAAATGAAGGGAAACATAATGAGTTATTTTTTCCCCCAACAATGTATCCATTATTAAACTTTTGTTTTTGACAAATGAAATATACTGCAACAATTTACACATACTCTATTTTGTGATGACTATAGTTTTGAATCTAAGGGATGGATATTATAATTTCTAGAATTTTTTGAAGTTGACCAATCTGAAAAAGTTACAGATTTTAATGACATGTTTTCCCCCGCCATGTACCTATCTTAATTTTTACTTAAAAGTGAAATATAAAAATGCCATTTTGAAGAGAACAGTTTAAGGATTATGGACATAAATTTTCTATAATTTTCCATTGTGTATTTTTAGAGATACGGATTTTTCATTTCACTGAATCATAATCTCACATGAAAATATTATGCAGTGATTTGTTTATCAAATTAAATAAAATTAGATAGAAACAATGAAAATGAAAACAAATTATATCGAGTGAAAGTAGATTCAATTTTAAAAATGTTGGTATCAATTTTGAAACTAAATTATAAGTATTTGTAGGAGTTTGTTACCTTCAAAGATCATGTAAGCTAGAGATAATTTGCATTTTCCTACAAACAGTCCCACTTTTAGGTTTTCGGCCCAAATATTCTTTGGACAGAAACCTAGTTTTTAACGATATTCGTTAAAAATAAACCTTTTGGCCGCATATTTTACTCAAATTTTGTGGGCGTCATTAGGGCGTAATTCAATTTGACGTGCAAATTTTTGGCCGAAAAATGTTTTGTCCAAAAAAATTCCTAGCAACATTTTTCTGTCCAAAAAAATGTTGCTAAAAATTTTGGAGACCCGATTCTCACGAAAGTGTTAACCATCTTCATGCTTTTACACTAAATGAGGTTTGGGAATGTAATAAGAGGAACCCGTGCATATTGGACCAAGTGTCGTGCAAAATTATGTGACCTGATTCAAAAAATTGTGTGTCCCACAATATTCTTCACTCTAAGTGAAGCATATATGCAATTTCTAATTTTGCATAAATTAATACACGGTAAATTTCCTGTAGATTCACAACAAGTGAAGAAATCGAGACATCAAAATATAATCAACAATCCTCATATTGTAGTAAACTATATTCATTTGAGACAACTATTTTTCGAGAAGAGATTTTCAAGAAGTTTCATAATGCTACAAATTATTGGTGACGTTATGAATGAAAACAACGTGTCTCTCCACATGTGCATTGATTTCTTTGGCTAAAATATGCTCCCAATATGGACACATTGAATTGGGCTAACCTTGTTCAAGTTAGATTTGCAAAAGAATATTTTGACAATTATGTGCATGCCTTCAATCTGTGTAATCAACATGAGATAAATATCATTGTTTGAATAGACAACAATGATCAACCTTTTTGTAAGGACACTCAACAAACATTCATGTATGATCCAATGATGGATTATGAGGAGCTTATAAATTGTGTTGAGCGCCACATAATGTGCAATGAGAAATATTGCCTTCGAAGGAAGGGAGAAAAATTGGTGTGTGGATATAAGGCACCATGGGAGCTATGTCGAATGTCAAAACTTTATGTGGATGAGAATGGAGAAAATAAGTATGAACCTAGATGAAATGATGAGAGATTAAATACACAACTGTGAAATTTTGATGATGTGGAGGGAAATATAGATTGGAAACATATTCTTTATAAGCATGTGGTCATTAATTACATAGAAAAATATGTAGCAAAAACCGAAAAAGGATCAGATACTTTCCATGATATGTTGATGCTTATTTCTTATGTTCAAAATCCAAATGAACCAGCAGCATGTGCATGCAGGACTTTATTATTTGATATCATTATTGACAGGGACATAGGAGCAGAAGAAACATATTCTTTTGAAACTTCATCTTTGTGAATGCAATCGACGATTTGTGGTTCTAAATCTTAGGATGAAATTTTTCAAAAAAGTGTAAGTTGATACATATAACAAGGACAATGATAATTCTCTTGTTGATGCATATGCCAAGAGACCTGAGAATATGGAGTACCTTCCATTGATAGAAGTTTTAATATCTTATTCATATGACAAACGTTGCCATGATGAGAAATGATTTCGACAAAATAAACCATCGATTCTTCGAATTTTTAATAAATTTATCTCGGTTCTTGCTCATGGAAATGATAAGTTTGTGGAGTTTTGTTTGTGTGAGTTGGTATTGTACAAGCCATTTCCACAGAGATATATGTCAGTCCACTAATGAAGTCATACAAAATTGGGAGAAATTTTATTACAACCCTTGGCATGTTGATTGTAATCCAATACCTCTTGAGGATCCACATGAATATGAATATGAAGATGAAGATTTTCCATATCTGCAAAAAGATTCTAGAAAGCATGAATTGGAGATGATTTCAGAGATATATAAGAATAAGTTTATAAATTCCAATGAATTTGGCATGATTGGATTCGGGGATAGAGATATAATGGAAAATCCGAGTTCTAACTTTGTGGATGAAGACACATAAAATCATGCAATGAAATTCATATCCCAAAAATGACAAGAAAATGCATTCGTTACTACAAAACGTGATAAATTATTGATTTCGAAGTTTGGGGGAAAAACAAAGAATAACATATAATACAATCCTTGAACATTATAGAGGTGGTGGTCGAAGAGAACCTTTACATCTGATTATTCAAGGAATTGTCGGTAATGGAAAGTCCTATTTGATTGTGGATATTAAATTTTCCATGGAAATTGATTCACTTCCTAATAAGAGCCCCTTACTTCTTTTGCCTCCTACCGTTGTTGCAACATTCAACATATCTGGATCGACAATACACTCGACACTTTGTATACTTGTAATGGACATGAATGATTTACAAGGGTCACATTCGATTTAATCATAGGAGTAGATCAAGCACATCGAATAAATCCTTAATGATGAGATGTAATTTATAGGGATAAATTTATTAAAAGGTATTGATGCTCGACATCGGAAAGCTTTTCTAGAACATTCAACTTTTTTCTTTGAAGGGAGGTTAGTTATATTAGTTGGTGACTTGGGAAAACTACCTACTATTATGGATAAACCCGGTTATGCATGTGATGGTCCCCTGAAAGAATTATGGAGATCGTTCACAAAAGTTGTGACTCTTGATACTTTGTTTAGGAAAGATGGACAAAGAAATGATCATAAATTCTTTTCGACATCTTCTGATGAATGCCACAGATGAATATCCTACTTTAGAAGACTGACACTTACTAATGACACACAGAGATAGAAAAATGGATGCTTCAACAAAGGAGTTATTTGATAAGAAAATACATTTGTTTGAAATAAATGATGATATTCACAATCACAATAAGTGATTTTTGAGATCATTAAATCTCTAGGTTGCATGTATTGTTTCTACAAGAGTAAGTAGTAATTATTTGATTGAAGGTGATGATAAAAAATTGGACACTCAGTTTCGTATTGTTGTTGGAGCTCAGGTGATGGTTACTTATAACTTATGGACCAATTCATGACTTATCAATGGTGTCCTTGGGGTTGTTGAACATATTGTGTATAATCCTAGAATATGCCATCCTGAACCTCCCACATTTATTTTAGTTATATTTGATAATTATGTGGGGGTTCCATGGGATGAAGCCTTCCCTAAAATTGTCCCTGTTATACCAATTTAAAGACGCAAAGAAAGAAAAATTCCATTGATATTTTCTTGGGGATTAACAATACATAAGTCCCATGGATTAACATTAGAGAAAGAAACTATTAATATTGGGAAGACAGAGTCACAAGGTCTCACTTTTACTTCCATATCTCGAGTTAAAGCTATGGATGGTCTTTGATTTCAACCTCCATTTTCATTTGATTAATATGAAAAGATTGGAAAGTGTGTAGGTGTATCGAAGAGAAAATAAGAAGAAGATTGATTGAGATCAATATCTATGTAATATATATGTTATTCAATATCTTCAAATATATGTTGAACTATATGTTCATCATATTACTTTATTATGATTCACCTTTTTTTTATCATTCAACATTGTTTCTTTATTATTATTCAAAGTCCTCATGATATAATGTAATATATATGCTATTCAATATTTTTGTTTTATCACTTTGTTACTATTCAACTTGATAATGATGTAAATTTATGTTTTTTTTTTGTTTTGTGACATTTTTAATTATCATATTGAAATATATACACCATCATAGATTATACTTTTTAAATATCATTTAAAGAAAACATATATAGACAATATGGACAATGTAAAAGATTGGACATCTGTGATTGTAACCAGCATAGACCCATCTTAACTACGGTTCTACAAAGCAGCGAGAGAGAGCAAATATCTCTAGGTGCAAACCCTTCCTCCTTATCCTGTTTTACAGTGCAAAAGAAAGGGTTTGGACCTTTTGATCCCTCTCTGCCCTTCGTAGAACCGTAGTTAAGATGAGTCTATGCTGGTGTATATCTTCAATGCATTCGATGTTCCCATCTAAGTGTTCTACATTTTTCCTTTTTGTGGGGATTCCATGACTTAAATCTGCACGAAAGCACAATTGTTTGTTGTTTAAATTGCATTTCTGAATGAAAAAATGGATTTAACGTGCTTCAAAACCACTAAGAAACCTAAATTATATAGAAATAACCATTTATTCCTTTATTTTTATGCCTCGTTTCTAAAAACTAAGATTTTCTTTTCTTTACTATGAGAACTGAAATTTTCTTTTCTTTTTTATGAGAACTAAGATTTTCATGACAATACTTTTTTTCCATTATTATTATTCTTTATTTTTATTTTTTTAATTTAATGTGTGGTTAGTTTATATATATCTATATGTTAATTTTAGTTTATAAAACCACTAAGAAACCTAAATTCTATAGAAATAACCATTTATTCCTTTATTTTTATGCCTCGTTCCTAAGAACTAAGATTTTCTTTTCTTTACTATGAGAACTGAGATTTTCTTTTCTATGAGAACTAAGATTTTCATGACAATACTTGTTTTCCATTATTATTATTCTTTATTTTTATTTTTTTAATTTAATGTGTGGTTAGTTTATATATATCTATATGTTAATTTTAGTTTATAAAAAACGTATTTATGCTTTTCATTTTAAAATCCTAAAATTTCTATTTTGGTGGTTGGGTATGATTGTAGAGTATGGCGATTGATATGAAGAGATTCATCCACTCAGGGTTTTAGCCATTGTCGTGAAAGGTGTTTGAAAAGATGAGATTTCCCTGGTACAAAGCGATCATCATTATCTATTTAGAAAAGATCATCATTATCTATATAAAATAACTTTGGCAAGGTTGGGATTCATGTATCAAATTACTGAATAGTAACAAGTATAATATTATAAAAGTTCTGTAGATTTGATTGGACACTTTAATAGTTTTGCTAAAAAAACTGTTATCGATTGTCTGTGATAGGATAGGTCACTTGATTATTTGGTTTTGGATCAATTATTGTAAATTTCTTTGTAACGCATTAACTTATCTCAAATCCATCAAATCTGAAAAAGAAAAACACAACTGTTACGTACTGCTTGTTCGACAAGAACCCGTGGCATGGAGGAGGCCTGCAATCAATAAAAGTCAAAATGGCAATTTATAAGGCATAGGCGACATTCTTGAAACTTCACATATATCACGTACAACAATTTCTTGCGCATAAGTTACTGTATCCAATGTGTGAATTTAATATACTTTTCAAAATTTGCACGACTCCACGTCGAGTTACTATATACAATGTACGATCTATTGGATTGGTTCAATTTAACTTTTCTCTTGACAAATAGAATTTCAAAAATTGCACGATTCCAACGTCTATTTGGTGCATGAACCATTGAAGTCAGCTACACCAATGTGTTTATGCATGAACGATATTGACAGCCAACAAAATGTGAAGTATTATCATACATTCGTGACCTTCGTGAATATGTCTACCACCAAATTCTTTCAGAGAAAGTTAAATGTAGATGAGAATAAAAAATCCCTGTGCTGAGATGTGCATAGAATTCACTGAAACTCGTGTATTCATTTCACCACCCATTTGCCAACCTTCAGAACTTGGTACCCTCAACTTTCGTCTTGTCCCACCAGCGTGATGCAGCTGCTGTCCTGATGCTTCCGCGCTCCTATCTCTTCTTCTTGACTCCTGGCTTTCGGATAGGGCTCGATTCTGTCCCCGTTGAATTCCTTGAGAAAACTGGCAGGCAACCCGAGGCTTTGCAAAATGAGGCTCTCGAAAAATTCCGCCGTTTGAGATAAGAATATCAGCAACTTCTCTACCACCAATCTGCATGAGTACGTCATGATCGCAAATTCAGGAATTGTCTATGAATTAGTTTATACGAATACGAACAGGAATGTCATTACCGCAACTGAGGCAAGTCCTCCGGAAAAGCGTCGCTGCGTGGCCAGCGCGGTGGATACGGAAGGTTCTTGTACGAATCCCATCTACACGGTGGATACGGATTGTAACCCGTGTGAATGTGAGGCTGATCGCCTCCCTGTGCCTTCTCTCGAACCTTCATGTTCTAAATATTTCACCCATACTCGAGGAATATGGGTGAAATATTTAGAACTTCTTCGATAAGTTCTGCTTGGATGCCATAGTTTATGGCTTGGAAGAATCCCCATTCTTCGCAATTTTTTCCGATTTATCTAATAATACTTAGTTCTCCAGTTAGTTCTGCTTGGATGCCATGGTTTATGACTCAGGATAACCCAACTAAGGCGCGAGATCGATGACAGGAACTTCTACCTCCATGTCTTGCGTATTTAGAATACTCACAGAAAAATACACAAAACCATACTTTACAAAAGTGCACTTCATAAAAGCGCCTCTATGTGAAGGCAGAGCAGTAGCACTCTCTTTATACATAAAATGTCCAATTCAAAGCAGATTTACTTTTTATGCATAATGATTTTTGGACTTTGTTTACTGATATGGATTTTAGTATGTGGATATGAATTTTCCATTAAAATGTCTAATTAAAAATACGGTAGGTTTTTTCAAAGTTTAGTGTACTTCTTGCATCTTGGGACAATAAACATACCTAAATAAGTTAGTGGTAGACTTTTCAAGACCAAAATGACCAATGACCAAGTTATTTTTACCTAGTCAGTCCAAGCTACATCTTGTTTTTCATGTCTCATGCTTGAAGAAAGCGATTAGCAATGAGTGCCACCTTTAGACCAACCGTTTGGTTGCAACCACAAGCAATATTAGACTAGCAGGAGCGTCGTCTTTGTTAGTGCGCAATCCATGAAGTATGAGTTCAATGGAAGGATACTCCACCCACAAATGTTACCTGGGGAGTTAGAGCTAACTACCATTTTGCAACAATTTCATCATCTTAAGCGTAACATCGAGTTCCACTGATCACATTTCATACCACTCATTTATTCTTTGTGGACACTTTCCAGAAAGTGATCCTGTTAAAACATGATACTTTAGGATTAGTTGTTTTTGTAACGACCCCTCCGTTACGACTAGGAAAGAAAAGCATAAAAGATAATTTTTTATCTTTTGCATTAGGAAATTAACATCAACAATATAAATCATAGCAACGCAAAATCGAGTCTTAGGGTTGGCGATTGTTCTGAGGACAAGGAGGTGTCTACATCCCACCAACACAATCAAGTCCAAAAATCAACTAGCTCAATCAATCAACATCATTATTGTGCATGGCACGAGAAAATTTAAATTAATCAATCATTTATACATCTATATCATTCATGACGCATGGGAAATCTACTTTATTTTACATGTTGTAAGAGAATATAATTAATAAATCAATCATATGACAACATTATTCTAAAGGCACAAGTATAATCAACTTAAATTCATTTTCAAGGTGCAAATAAACATCTACTTTACTTCAAGGTGCACAAATAATCATTTGTTGAATTCAACAATAAATCCTCTTTATTTTCAGGATGCGAGCATGATCTAATTACCGAATTGAGAATAAATCAACATCATTCAATGCACACATTTAATCTTAATAACTTAATTACACATACATCATCCTTATTCATTGCGCGCAAATAAGCTAATTATTTAATCACAACATAACCCATGGCGCAAGGAAATCAGACGCTCAAACATTATGCATTAACATTTTGGTAGTGCAAGACATAAACTACACACATGACTATTCATACATTGCTTTTATATCATGGAAAAAATAATTATCCATGAATTTTAAGATGCAAAAGAAGTAATCTAATCTATAAATTTCAGGGCTCATGAAGATAATTACAAAGCAATCACACGTCAAGTTTATTTAAGGCACATGAGTAATCATCAGTTTTATTCATTGTGCGAGGAATTCTAATCGAAAAAATCAACCATACATCACATTAATTTGAGGCATGAGAGAAATCATCATTTTTAAAATTGCAAGGGGACATAAATACGCAATCATCCATACACTTCCTTTATTATTCTGTCCAATCATTACAATGATGAAAGGTTCCTTTGCATGAAGTCTTCTCACCATTATATGAGCAACTAAAGGGTTTTAACTAGCTTCCAGAGGAAGATACTAAGAAGGATAAATCGATACAAGATTACAACATATAAGAAAAATGGGACCTTGGGGAGGGGAATCATCATAATACCACTTCCAATTAAATGAACAAGTAAGACTGCAATCAACTCTAAGATTCCACTATCGTGAATACTTTTGACTTCCAATTCTTCCACCTAAAGGTGAGTTTTAATTGCATCTTTGTAATGATTCAAAGGGATATCCTTCAATGAATGGTGGAAACCATTGTTGTAGAGAATTGTGCAAGTGAAGAGATTATTCCCAACCTTAGGGTTGTTCCATTCCAAGAATGGGGGTCTAAAATTGCCAAGAAGATGGGTGTTGACTCTATCTCTAAGGATGGGTAAATATTCTTATGAACAACGCCGAGATAGAAGGAAGGATTTTGTATGGGATTCACTCCCCTTTTGTTGAACATGAAAAAGAAATTGCAGAGATACAACAAGTCACAAAGGATACTCAAAGTCGCAGAGATATTCTGCGACAAGAATTTTGGGGTTTGTATATTGAAAGGATACAACGTAGAAGATAGAAACACAAAGAAGGATTATGCTAAGTTCGATGGGTAAAGGTGTGAAGACGCAAGGCAGTTCTAGGCCATCAGAATTGTAAGGTAAGGAACTGTTGAGATAAAAAAAAAATGAAGTGAAATAATGAATAAAAACGTTGAGTGTTGAATGAAGCATATAGTCAGCACTCTCCACAAAAACACAAGAAAATAATGAATAAAATGCAGAGAAAAATTCACAAGGTTCCCTCAGAAAATTGTAAGGAGAAGACTTAGTAAATTCCCAGGGAAATAAAGGATTAAAATCACTATACAAAAGGAGGTTAAGAGCTCCAACTCCTCCCCAAAAATGCAGATTAAAAAGGTTATAAAATCGCAGGCAAGAAAACACAAAGGATACTCACAGAAATGGAAAAGTGGAATGCATAGGTTAGAGTTGAAACGTGAGATAAAAAATATGTCAGGAAGGAAACGTGTTTCTGGGAGAATTTAATTACCACCACAGAGATTGATTCAAGAAATTCAAATTCTAGGAGAGGCACGAAATTCAGGGTGAAAGGTTCGAAAAGAGTAGAGCTAAGATGTTCGTTCGGCAAGGGAACACTCGTTGAGCTAACAAGGTAAGATGTTGGCAGAGGTAAGATGATCACATAGATAAGAGGTAATTAAAACAAAATCGCAGGGTAAGTGATTTTAACATGTCCAACGCAGGGAACAAAAAATCGTGGAGCATTGAGCATGCAATGCTGGGTAAATCGATTTAAAATCCCAAAGACAATTTATCCACTCTCAATTAAAAGCGTAGTGTATGACATGTATAACATAAAACACAGGGTTGTAATCACAGTGTTATAATCTATATAAATTATTGGGCAAGAGGGAGAATAAATTCATAGAGATATTATGAAATTTACTGAGGATTTAGATCCATTAAACGATTGCAGAGGTTAAATTCAATTCACATAGGCCAAAGGAAATTCATAGAGATCTATGAACTTAACAAAACCATTTTGTTCTATAAACATCTTAACAAAAATGCATGGATCATCTATATTCTAATGACATCTCACCCAAAAACTAAAAGCGGAACCAATGTCCACTCAACGAAGTTTAAAGCTTGTACAACTTAAACCTGAATACAATACAATTCTTAATAAAATACCATAGCCAACGATGATAAGTTGAAGGTGTTCTCCCATTATTGCGCTTTTTCTAGCTCCTGCTTGCTAATCGTGTAGACTTCACTGGTATCTCCCAGCCAATGCTAGGGGTACTCTTCTTCCCCCTTAGCCCCTCGAACCACAAAGGGTCCACATACAAACTAAACCAGAAAACTCTATCTCCTAGCTCACCTTGCAAGGTAGAGCTACAACTCTCTTTCTCAAGCTCGGTATCCCAACTCTCACAAGTAAAATGAGTCAAAAATATTTCGGCAACATAACTTTACCAATAACCCGTGTGATCCATTTTTTCACTTTACCATTGCTTTATAGGATTTTTCTTCATGACACATTACTCTTCCATATTTAATTCACTTTTTAATTAATTAATTTATAATTAATCCCCACGTACACGTGGCACTTGTTCCCTTAGTTGCACCAATAATGTACCATTTAATTTAATTAAATGTCAATTTCCATCACCCATCTTAAAAGCGCTCGTAAAATTACTCCTAGTTGTCTCTTTATTCCCTCTATTTCCTTTTTAAGGAATGACCCCTTTCTAAAACTTAGTTGTGTTTAATTTAGGAAATTTATTTAGTTACACTAGACTAGATACCTTTCTATGCTTACACATTTATGATTTATTCCTTTCTCAACTAAAATTCTAATTCAATATTTACTTGCACAAGTGTATTAATCATTCCTTAAGATTTATTTTTAATTTGATTTATTTCATCTGCTCATCATTTAATTTAATTTGTTTAGATTTTAGTCTTCTTACTCACATAGACTTAGGCTTAGTTAAATCTTTATTTGCAAATGCCTAGACCCTTAGGGATTAGGTTTAATCACTTCATTATTTAGTTAATTAATCAATCAATTAATTAATTCGGCAGGTGCTCAAGGTCTTAAGGTTTAACATCCGTTCACATTTTCTAGGCCACCTAGGTTCATTGACTCATTTTTTATACCATGACGTTCTCTTCAAGACGCACTCCATGCTCCAAGGGTTCCACTTGGATTTGATTCAAATTTTAATTTACGTGACGTGCCCTTCAAGACATAGTACATGATTCAAAGGTGCCACTAACCTTATACTCAAATTTTAATTTACACGGCGTGCCCTTCAGGACATAGTACATGATCCAAGGGTGCCACTAACCTTATACTCAAATTTTAATTTATGTGACATTCCCTTTAAGACATACTATGTTCTCCAAGGGTGCCACTTGCCTTTGATTGGTTTTGGTAGTTGTCCAACCCTTTTTTTTTGTGGAGCCTGATTATCTTCTTCATTTAGAGGTCTTCTGTTTTGAGTCATGTTTATACCCCATGAAGACTTTACACCCCAGAAGTATGTACACTCTTCCATGTGGGGGAGTGCAGAGGAGGGTTACCCCCTCTGCGGGGTTAGAGGGGGATATCCCAAAACTACCAATTATGGAAGATATAGATGAAAGATTATTTATATCATAAGGATCTATTTCTACCATTGGGTGGAGTAGAAAAGAAGTCCACGACCATGAAGGATGAATAATGGGTGATTCTTGACAAAAAGGCTCTAGGAATGATATGGTTGAGCTTGGCAACATCGAGGGCTTTCAATATTTCAAAAGAAAAGACAATGAAGGCTTTGATGGACGCATTGGCTAAATTGTATGAAAAATCCTCGGTGTCCAATAAGATATTTATAATGAAGAGATTATTTAATATGAAGATGTCAGAAGGTGGGTCTATTGCAGATCAATTAAATGATTTTAATATGGGTACTAATCAACTATGTTCTGTAAAAGTGGACTTTGATGACGAGGTCAGGGCTCTTCTAATCTTGTGCTCATTGCCAGAAAGATGGAACGGCTTAGTCATGGTTGTAGGTAACTCTATCTTTGTTTCAAAAACATAAAATTTGATGATGTTTTTGGTGTTATCCTTAGTGAGTAAATGTGATGGAAAAGAACAGGTGAGATATCAGGTAATGCATTGAACATGGAGAACAGGGGAAGACAAAGGGATAGAGGAAAGGGTCCATGGAACCACGAGAATTCTAGGAAGGGCAGATCCAAATCCAGACTTGGAAAGATAGAGTGCTGGAATTGTGGGAAGAAAGGACATCTGAAGAAAGACTGAAGAGATCCAAAGAAACAAATAGATGGATAATAGGAGAGAAATCAGGAAGAAAATATAACAGGTGATGTGTTACAAGATGCTTTGATTATTTCTCTAGATAATATTTATGAGTCTTGGGTAGTAGATTCAGGGGCTTCATTTCATGCCACACCCCATAGGAAACATTTTCTAGATTATGTTCAAGGTGATTTTGGACAGGTTCATTTGGGTGATGATGCACCATGCAAAATTGTTGGAATGAGAAAGGTAAAAATAAAGCAGCGCAATGGAAACCAATGGTTGTTGAAAGAGGTAAGACATATTCCAGATTTAAGGAAAAATCGAATTTCAACAGGACAGTTGGAAAGTGAAGGTTGTATATCCATATTTACAGATAGGATATGGAATGTCATCAAAGGATCATTGGTGATAGAAAAAGGAGAGAAGGTAGGTACATTGTATTTATGTACTGGTAATACTGTCTCTTCTATTTCTTTAGCTTCTACAGGAATGGATATAACACTGTGGCATCGTAGGATGGGACACATGAGTGAGAAGGGAATGTAGATACTTCACAAAATAATTTTTTTTTCAGATCATCAACAAATTGATTTGGACTTTTGTGAGCATTGTGTTTATGGAAAACAAAAGAGAGTCATATTTCTCAGAGTTGGAAAAGAAAAGAAGAATGAAATGTTAGATTTTGTTCATATAGATGTATGGGGACCAACTCAGGTATTATCTCTTGGTGGCTCTCATTATTATGTTACTTTTATTGATTATGCAACTAGAAAAACTTTGGTTTATTGCATTCGACAAAAAACTGATGTTTTTTATACTTTTAGGAAATGGAAAGCTTTGGTTGAGAATGAGGGAGGAAAATGTTTGAAGTGTCTCAGATCAGATAATGGAGGTGAATATTGCAGCAAGGATTTTGATGATTACTGTTCATAGCATGTGATTCGTAGAGAGAAGATAGTTCCAAGAACACCACAAGAAAATGGTGTGTCAGAAATGATGAAGAGGACAATCATGGAGCGTGCAAGGAGTATGCGATTGCATGTTGGTTTTCCATTACAGTTATGGGTAGATGTTGTAGATACTGTTGTTTACTTAATAAATAGAGGAACTTCAATCTCTTTGGATGGTAGAATTCCAGAGGAGGAATGAACAGGAAAAGAGGTAAACTATTCTTTTTTGAAGACTTTCGGTTGTGAAGCATTTGTCCATATTGCTAAAGAAAATAGAACAAAACTTGAGGAAAAATCCAAGAAGTGTACCTTTATTGGATACATTGTTAATGATTTTAGTTATCGCTTATGGGATTATGAAAATAACAAAATCATTAGGAGTAGAGATGTCATATTCAATGAGAAGGTCATGTACAAAGATCAATTGCACAGAAAGAAACATGAAAGAGAAAAACAAGAATACACAGTGCTTGATGAGATCACTGAAAACAAAATTCCAAAGGAACCAGAAAATAGAAATGTACAACAATAGGAGCAACAGGTACCTCAAACAGCTGGAACTGTTGTTAGAAAATCTACCACGTTAAGTGTACCTGCTGAACAATACTCTCCTTCATTGTATTATTTATTGTTGACTAATTCTGGTGAACCAAAATGTTATGAAGAGGCAATGTAGGTAGACACCAAAAATAAGTGGGAGCAAGGCATGAAAGAGGAAATGGATTCCTTGGCAAATAACCAGACTTGGGACTTGGTTCAGTTGCCTGTAGGAAAAAGACCATTGTAGAATAAATGGGTTTACAAGTTTAAGGAAGAATATGGAGGAGAAAAGTGGTACAAGGATAGACTTGTTGTAAAGGGGTTTGCACAAAATAAAGGTATAGATTTTGATGAAATATTTTCTTCTATTGTTAAAATGAATTCAATTAGGACTATTTTAAGTCTTGTTGCAGTAGAGGATTTGCATGTTGAACAATTAGATGTTAAAACAACTTTTATCCATGGGGATTTGGAGGAAGATATTTATATGTATCAGCCACAGGGATAAGAGGTCAAAGGGAAGGAGAATTTGGTATGAAGGTTGAAGAAGAGTTTGTATGGCCTAAAGCAAGCTCCAAGTCAATGGTATTTGAATTTTGACAGGTTTATGACAAAACATGGTTATAGTAGATGTCATTCTGATCACTGTGTTTATTTTAAAAGGCTAGATAATGGAAGCTATATTATCTTGCTATTATATGTAGATGACATGCTTTTTGCAAGGTCTAATATGCAGGATATAAATGTGCTCAAGAAGAAATTAGCTAATTCATTTGCGATGAAGAATTTGGGTGTTGAAAAGAAAATCCTTGGTATGAGAATAACAAGAGATAGGAAAAATCACAAATTGAGATTGTCTCAGGGTGAGTACATAGAGAAGGTGCTAGAGAGGTTTAGAATGTAGAATGAAAAACTAGTTAGTACACCTTTAGGAAGCCATTTCAAATTAACTAAGGAAATGTGTCCCAAGACACATGAGGATATATAATACATGTCCAAGGTCCCTTATACATCAACAGTTGGCAGCTTGATGTATGCAATGGTTTTCAAAAGACCAGATATTTTACATGTAGTGGAGGTTGTGAGCAAGTATATTAACAATCCAGGTAAAGAACATTGAGAGGTAGTAAAGTGGATTCTCGGGTATTTGAGAGATACTTCTACTCATGCATTATGTTTTGGAGGTTTATACACTTTTCTATAGGGATATGTTGATTCAGATATGGCAGGTGATAAAGACAACAGGAGGAGCACCACAAGGTATGTTTTTACTATAGGTGGAACAACAGTAAGTTGGATTTTGAAACTGCAAAAGTTTGTTGCACTTTCAAAAACAGAGGCAGAGTATGTTATTGCTACAGAGGCTAGTAAAGAGATGATTTGGTTACAGAGGTTTATAGAGGAATTGAGAAAGAAGTAGGAGAATAATAGGTTTTACTGTGACAGTGAGAGTGCCATTCATCTTGCAAAGAACTCATCTTTCCATTCGAAGACTAAGCATATACAACTGGGGTACCACTTCATATGATCTACCTTGGAAGATGGACATTTGAAGTTGGAAAAGATACACAGTAGCCACGATCCTGTAGACATGTTAACAAAGGGAGTAACCAGGGAGAAATTGAGTTCCTTCTTAGTTTCAGTTGGTATTCAAGAATGAAGATGAAGATGAGAAATTTTCCAGGTCTAAAAAGGTTCAAAGTCCAGCATATAAAACAGCGGTGGAGCTGTTGAGATCAGTCTCCATGTAGGAGATTGTTGGTTGTGGAGCCTGATTATCTTCTTGATTCAGAGGTGTTTTGTTTTCGGCCATGTTTATAATCCATGAATACTTTACACCCCTGAAGTATGTATACTCTTCCACGGGGGGAGTGCAGAGGGGGGTTACACCCTCTGTGGGGTTCGGGGGAAAGCGGGCCCCTAGCGGGGGTTCAGGGGCAGCGTCTACCAAAGGAAAAATTTCCTTGTAAATGTATATTGTAGTTTCATTGTAAATCTGGATCGTTCATTATAAGGTCACAGATCTAGTAGTAGAAATTATGTTAGGATTTTTTTCCCTAGAAGGAAACCCTCTGTTATGAGGGAAATGTATTGTTGCTATGAATTATGGTGAATATTGTATTATGAAATAAGAGACTGTGAGAGAAAGAAGATGAAGTTACAATGGGTTTGTTGTAGGTTGTATCCCTTCATATGATGGATAATAATAAATGAAGGACCTGGAAATTTCTCTGGTGGGCATAGCCCACACTGGGTGAACCACGTAAATCTATGTCTCTATTGTATTATGTATCTTCTATGTTTTGTTTCTGCATTTGTTTTATTTTATTTCTCCATGGTACTTCTTTTCAAACACCCTTGGAGTCAATACCCCATTCAAGCAACCTTGTGAGAGACTAAGGGCCTCTAAGGAATAAGGACCCTGCCTTATTGTAGACCCTTTAGAATCTTTGTGAGTGATTGTCTCAGCCTGCACTCATGACATCGTGGATCTCTAGAAATAGGTAATTGTTAATCTACAATCCGAGCCATGATAGGAGTGCTAGTAGGTTGTTGCAAGGTTGTTGCCACACCTCTCCTTCAATATTTATTTGTTGTGCATGGCCCCTTTAATCCTTATGTGAGTCTGATTAGGAAGAAATCATCATCCCGCATCCATTAACAAAACATTATCAATGATCCATAAACAACATCATAGTATACCCTATCATATTTCACATATGCATAAATAAAAACACCCAAACAAATACAGTCCACTCCCTAACTCGATCCAAAATCCAAGTAGGTCCATTGATGCCAATGGCATCCTCAATCTGTCAAGTGTCTTTCACACTCATGGGAAACTCGTCAATAACATATGTCAATACAAAAATATCCAATAGCATAACATCATAATCATCAACGTCATCACAAGAATCGATAAGTGAACAAACATGCATATACTGAAACCGGATCACTTGTCCTCAAAGAATAAGTCAATAACATGTACTCACAAGAGCAGGATGTTACATACACCCCTTATTGTTCTAAAATTTGTCCCGAACTTTCAAAGTATATAAATGTAGTAAATAAAGCATCTGACAATATCTAAATGTCTAACTATAAAAAAAAAATGGAAACTGATGGCACATATCCTATGTGTCCTTCCAGGTAACTGAGTGTGGACTATAATTGTCCCACTTGAACTTGAAGTGATCAACTATTTGACGTCGTCGATGTCGAATGCGATGGTTGAGAACGTGGATTGGATCCACCGTGAGCGAAACCTCATCCGAAACCTATAGAGAAATCATGTCAATCACATGTGTAGGATCACTAACATAATGTCTCAAAATACATACATGAAAAACATCGTGCATACACCTCAAAGAATCAGGCAAGTCTAGTCGATAGGACACATACCCTTTTTTTTCCAGAAAATTGAAAGGTCCAACAAACCTAGGAGAGATTTTAACACCCTTTCTAAACTTGATCAAACTCTTGTGCGGTTTCACCTACAAGAAGACTCAATCCCCAACTTCATAACTATAGTCAAAGCGATGCGTATTAGCATAACTCTTTTTCTATCTTGTGCTTATTTGATCCTTTGTCTTATCGTTTGCATTTTTTCTTCCATTTCTTGGATCGCTTTTGGCCTTACCAAGACCCTATTCTCAAGTCAATCCCAACCCAAAGTTGTTTGACATGGTCACCTGTAAAGAAACTGAAAAGGTGCCATCTTAATGGTTCCTTGATAGCTATTGTTGTACGTAAACTCTACCAGTGGCAATAACTCTTCCTAACACCTCTATTGGTCCATTACGTACATACACAACATATCTTCCAATATTTGGTTCGTTCTTTCTTTCTTCTCATCTGTCTCCAGGTGATACGCAGTACTAAAGTTAAGTTGGGTTCCCAAGGCCTATTGGAAACTATTCCAAAATCATCCTGTAAACATCGATCCTCAATCAGATATGATCCTCTTAGGCACGCCATGCAATCTCACAATCTCACTAATAAAAAGTCTTGCTATGTCTGGTGCCTGACACATCATGTGCACAAGAATAAAATGTACACTCTTTGTTAGAGTGTCAACTACCATGAAAATCGAGTCGTGCCCCCTTTCCGTCAACGGAAATCCCACAATAAAGTTCATCGAAATTACCTCCCATTTCAATTCCGGAATACCGTGTGGCTGTAGTAATCCTGTCCGATGTCTATGTTGAGCCTTCACTTGCTGGCATTCTAGAAATCCCACCATGTAGTTGACTATGTCCTCATTCATTCCTTTCAATAAGAATAAAGGTTTAAGGTCTTCCCTCATCTTCGTGACTCTTCGATGAGCCATGTACACTTCTTTATGATCTTCTTTTAAGATCAAACTTCTCAACTCGTAGTTAGGAGGTATGTTAATCCGATTATTTCACCTCATTAATCCGTCGTTGTCGACATTAAATCCCTCAAATTTTGGTACCAACACGGTGTCTTGTCCGATATTTTCCTTAACCTCTTTATACCAGTCATCGTCGCGTTGTATAGTTATAATATTTTCACGAAGATTCGTCTGAAGAGGTATCATAAAAAATATGCCTAGTCTCCGACTCAACACATCTACCACTCTGTTCATTGTTCCTTTTATGTAGGTAATCTCAAAATTGTACTCTCTAAGCAGTTCTAACCAATTCCTTTGTCATGTATTCAAGTCACTTTGTGTAAAAATGTGTTACAAACCACGGTGGTCTGTTTTCAGTTCCAATTTCTATCCAATCAGGTAGTGTCTCCAGACTCTCAAAGCATACACAATGGCCAACAACTCAAAATCGTGCATCACGTAGTTCTCATCATGTTTTCTTAACTTCCTTGACATGTAAGAAATCACTCGATCGTCTTGCATCAAGACTCCGCCTAAGCCTTGCTTGGATACATATGTGCATACCAAGAAGTACTCATCCATGTTAGGGAAATTTAGTATTGGCATTGTCATCAACAACTCCTTGATCCTTCAAAATTCTTCTACACATTTCTCGATCCATACAAACTTCTTGTTTTTCTTCTACAATTCTATGATTGGATTTGTTATCTTTGAAAAAACCTTGACGAATCGTTGATAATACCTAGATAAACCCATGAAGCTACGTACTTCTGGTACATTTGTCATCTCAGGCCATTCCATAATAGCCTCTACCTTCGCTATATCCACAATGATACCTTCATCGGAAATAACATGACCTAAGTAATGAATCCTCAATTGATAAAAAGAGTATTTCGACAAGTTTCCATATAATTTGTTCTCTTGTAAACACTGTAGTACCAAGAAAAAATGTTTGTCATGTTCTTCTGTCATTCGAGAATATATTAAAATGTCGTAAATGAATACTTGAACAAACTTTTCCAAGTATTCATGGAACACCCCATTCATCAAGCTCAAGAATACCCCTGGGGTGTTTGTCTGTCTAAATGGTAAAATAGTAAACTCGTAGTGCCCAAACTTCATCTTGAATGAGGTCTAAGGAATGTGTTTCTCCTTGATCCATAACTGGTGATATCCTGATCTCAAGTTGATCTTCAAAAAAACTGTCACGCCTTTCATTTGATCAAACAAATCATGTATTCTTGGCAATGAATATTGGTTTTTGATTGTTGGCTTGTTCAATTGATGGTATTCAATGCAAAGTCTCGACGACCCATCCTTCTTCTGTATTAAAATAACAGGCATGCCCCAAGGTGACAAGCTTGGACATATAAGTCCTAGGTCCAACAACTCCTTCAGTTTCATTTTCAACTCCTATAACTCAATGGTCAACATCCGAAAATGCATTCTTGCTATCGATTCAGTTCTAGGTTTTAAGTCGATGGAAAATTCCATTCCCTGGTTTCTTCCTATAATCACCCGTCTATGTCCCTCATCATGAGTCAAACTCAATCATTTTGTCTTAAAATTGAGTACCGCATCATGCAATTCCAACCATTCCATACCGATCACGTAGTCATAAGATCCTAAGAATGTGACCTACAGGTTGGCCTTCGTTAAAAAATATCCAAGGTTGAAGCTACAATATGTAACCTTTCCTCCAACCTTCTGCTTGCCTCCAGAAGCCGTTCCCATGTAGCTAAACTTTCCCTATTCGGTTGTCATTATGTTAATTCATTTTAGTGATACACTAGAAATAAATCTCTCTTATCACCTGGATCTATCAAAATACTAAAGGTATGGTCAGTGATGGTACTTGACGTCTTGATCACAATTTATTAGTCCTGAACCTCGCGGTTATTCACCGCTGCATGACTCCATTGGGCCTTCTCCAAATCTCCTACTGTAGTGTGTCTAGCTGACCCAGCTACTCTGTCCCTCTCAACGAAATGATCATGCTGGTAATGTGGCTCTTTGCGTGTCCAACATCTAGTCTTCAGTCCAGTACTTCTGGTCCCTAAAGTAGAAGTTGTTGTCTCACCAGCCTAAAATGATTCTTTGTTCTGTTGAATAGGCATAAACTGCTTTTGCTACAGATGACGTTGTTGTTGGTGCAATGGTCCTCTATAGATTGCCCATTGCTGAGGGGCCAAACGTTGTGGTTTCATGAATGTGGATCCTCTCGAAGTACCTCGATACCCTGATGGATATCTAGCTAGTGCATGATGTCGTTGCACACTAGATATCTCCTGTCCTATTGGTCTCGTAGAAGTCCTGCTCTCACCCCCGTTGATCATCTCTTCCTCAGCTATGAGAGCCTTTTGGACTACATTTTGCAATGTTTGAGGAATTATGATCCTCACCTTCGCATGAATGATGACATTAAGCCCAAATACAAACTTTTTCACCTTGAGCTTCTCGATGTTTAGATGTGGAGCATACCTAAGCATCTCCATGAATTGGGCCTCATAATTGGGAATCGTACAACCACCCTGCCATAAGGTGTTGAACTCATTGAGTTGGCACTCAATGAATTCCTCAGACAAATACCTCTCCCAGAACTGCTCCTTGAACATTTCCCATGACAGGTCTTTCACGACCACGTTCACTTGTGGCAGGAGCATCTTCCACCAGAGAAGAGCGCTCCCCTTTAGTTGAAATACTGTGATTTGGACTTTCATGTTGGAGTTGTATTCGCGAGGTTCGAAGCACTTTGCCATGTTCTCCAACCATGCCTCGGTGACTACGTTATCTGTGGCACCCAAGAACTCGGGAAACTTGACTTTCTCGAGTTCTTTATGAATGCTACCAGTACTGGCTAGGGCGTGTTGTGGAACCTTAGAGGGTACAAGTGCCCTGGCCTCATCTCTATCTAGAAATTTAATCAAGCCCTCTCACATCCTATGGAAGGACCTCATCAACCTAACCACATCCCCCACAACAATCTACTCATGTCCAATGAATTTTTCTTCTCCTTGGGGGTTAGAACACTCTAGTGTGGATGTTAATGGGGGCATCGTGCCTCCTTCCCTAGCACCACGTTGTCTGCCTCTATGATGTCCTCTAACCATGATTATGTGACATCCCCAAAAAATAAAATATTTTTGAAATTTAAAACTGCTGGAAATTTATTTTCATTTTTAGTAAATTCGAATTTGGAAATTTTTTGCCATTTATGGCAATTCTGAATTTCAAATTTAATAATTGTAATTAATTATCATGACTGTTGGGCAGAGACTTGTTTTGACCCAACTAACTATTGGACTATAACACTTGTATGAAAAATAAATATTTTATATTATTGCAGGAGGACAAATGGAACAACCATGTTAAAATCAGCTGACCATGACTCCATGAGGGGGGAACATGTTGGAACTACCTCTGGGCTGATTGTTACAAGTGGAAAATTAGTGATCTAGCCATTGGAAGCCCCTGAAAATCAGGGATTTAGAAAGATGCAAAAATTCCCAAGGGAGGGAAAAATACCTGGGAAAAATTAATAAATAGCATATGTGAGGAGGCAGGAAACTGCCAAGTATGTTGGGGAAAAAGAGAAATTTGATTCTTCTTCTTGTTGTTATGAGCACTGCTGAGTAACTGTGAGGCAAGAGGATAACCGCAAGAATTATGGACATTGTTGAGGAGGAGTTTTCCAAATTCGCCCTCATGGATTCATCGTCAGGCTAGGGGGTGAACTGGGCAAGTGATTTGGCTTCCATGTTCTACGGTTGGGAGGAACGTGGTTGTTCCATTTGTCTTCCTGTGATCTGGTTCAGATATGTTTCTCTACTCCTTCTCCATCTGAATGATTTTATATCTGATGCAATGTATTTGTTAATTTGGAACTGAAATGAATTCCATTTTCTATCTGAATGATTTTATATCTGATGCAATGTATTTGTTAATTTAGAACTAAAATGATTTCCATTTTCTATCTAAATGATTTTATATCTCATGCAATGTATTTCGTTAAATCGGAACTGAAATAATTTCCATTCTCTGGTGAATGATTCAATCACGGATGAAATGTGTTTTTTAATAATGTATTGAGTAATGTTATGGACGAAAGATCGAATCGAATGTGATTATCTTCGTTGCATTTTATTTCTAGGTAAATATTAAATTCTATCAATCTACTAGTTGCGAAATTAGGCCTAGTTAAGTCTTGAAAGAATAATTTCATATGGGTCAGTTGATTGCATGTAGTTTTATAATCAAAGACTAAATTCTGGAATCGCCCCTTCTGAATTAAAAACTTGAGACAGATTTATCCTGTGTAAGTGAATTTGAAAGTATGAATTCGTCTATAGGCAAAGGTTATAATTTTTGTAATCGCAATATCAGATAGATCTATCTATGACTATTTGGATTGAGCAGGTCTATTAAAGTATTTTCTGAATTGATTTGTTTATTCCTTGTTTTGGAGGTTTGCTCTATGATTATGAATTTTATTATTGAGTTTGTAAACTCATTTTTATTTCTTGATAAACTCCTTTTTGAGAAAACATATTAATCATTTGTTTTACCAATTCCGAGCCTGGTCATTTAGTTATTCTGAGTTTATTCTAAAAAGAGATCAAATAACAAAATTTATTTTTCAGATTTTGAAATCGCAAAATCCCGAACCCTGAAACCCCGAAGTGCTGGTCCCACTTTTCTTTCACTTTTCACAATTCGAGAGTTGTTGAGTGTTGGTGTTTGGGAATTTGAAATTGTGAAATCCCGAACCCTGAAACCTCGAAGTGTGGGGCCCACAGTCTTTCCGCATTTTGCATTATGGCAAACAACGTGCTCTTTTTTTATTTTGTTCGGTAATTGTAATCGCCGAAATCCGATTGACCTCTATTTTTGCAAAACTATAGGAACTTAGTAGGAATTATTTATTACTGTAATGAATGGATGGGTAGAAATGATGGAGGATATTCATCTGGGATAGAGGTCATACACCTTTAAGTATTTGAAGTTTTGTATGTTTATTTCCCTGTAGGTTACGACTATGCAAAAATACATTAAGTGAACGAAATCCCTTTCTCATATATATTAAACATTTATGATATTCGGGTACGCAGATACTTGGGATGTAATTATGTAAGAATTGTAATCGAAAGAATTGAAAAAGTATCTACAGGAAAACCTACAGTACACRGAGTATAAAAATTTCAATAGGTATTCATAAGAAATTGTAAGTCGATTTGGTCTAATTTCTACATGTTAAAGCACTGGAATAAATTCGAAATAACACTGTTTAACGTAGGGAAAATTCTGGAATGTAATATGAAGGGCGTGAAACCCCCATTTGAAACGAATGAATTCTGGAACCCTTAAGTTTACTTCACTTGTAAATGCCCGTGTCCTGTGGAGGCATAAGCCAGAGTCACGAACTGTGAGTTGGTAGACCTAGGACCTAGTTTCATGTACGCTTTCCAACCCTGCTAATTGTTTAGAGTCTTTTGAAGATGAAGTTTGTCAACCTCGGGAGAGGTAGTACAGATTGGCAGAGGCTCTCTGCGAGGCAAACCAAACCCAGAACTCCCTAAGTCCTGGACAAGTTCAGAAAGGATTGGATCGTTGTGTGCAAGAATCCTACATGGAGTGCAGAGGTTGAGAAACCCCTTGGAGGTTTTAGAGCGTATGAAAGCTCAAGAGTGAAAATTAGACTGTGATCAAAATCGGTTTAGTGTGATTAAATTTCGACGTTTCGACCATCCGGGAAACCAGAGGGAAAGACACCTCGTCTTCGCAAGTCACGAAATCCTGGTATACAAAACCTCGATACGCTCTGGGGATGAGCCAGTTTAGTGTGATTAAGTTTCGGCGTTTCGGCAACCGGGGAACCAAAAGGCAAGACCCCTAATCTTCACAAGTTGGGAAATCCCGATATAAGAAACCCCAATGCATTTTTAAGACTAAGTGTCTTTCAAACACCCTTAAGCCCAGGAGGGATAGTGACCGTCAGATCTAGATCAACGAGAATCTTTGATCTCATACACGAATTCCCATATCGGAATTTGGGGATTGGAGTGACAAGAGATTTGGGGTCGCTGCATTTTTCGAACTCCCAGTTACCAAAATCTCGATATGGCTTGGACCGTCAAATCAGGGAAGGTTTGCAGCCGTCGATCTCAATAAAGGTAAGATTTCGGTTTTCAGGGTTTGAAGAGTCAAAAGACTTGACTCCCTTGGATCACTGAGTCGCGAAATGTGAAAGGTGCCTCTTGGCTTGGCTTGTGGTCGTAGCCAACGATCACATGGAGGTGGATAAGAGAAGAGCTATCCTACGTTAGGCCCCATAGGAATTTAGGGATTCTATCCCTTGAGAAAGAGAGAAAACTTTATTTTTTCCGTAGTGGGTATGTGACAAATGTTATTCACATATGGAAAGAATTTTGGAATAACGAATCTCAAGTCCTCCATAGTCCAAGTTTCAGTATAGTATGTGTATGAAACATATAAATGTTTTAGGAAGATTTAGGACTTACAGAAATGTTAGAGTAATGGACGGTTAACTTAGCATGACCTAGACACCTATACGTTGGCTGAATAAAAGTGTCAGCATGGGTAACAATAATATAAGAAACTTATCAGAATTTAATAATAGCAAAGCAGTCATCTTATCCTAAGAATGAATCTATCAAGTTAATTAGGATTATTGTTCCGGAGAAGAATTTTTTTTTATGGTGAATTTGAGGTTCATTTCATATGGTATCAGAGAAAAGCTACAACACTGGTCTTGAACAGGGCCACATTAGATGCTTAGTATTTATTTCGATTTATGTAAAACTAATAAATCTTATGGATACAAACATAAATCTCTTTCTGCTTTTGTAAACTATGGTAGCTTAGGAGGGTGTAGAAATTAGGATGGAAGGAAATCTGCAGCAAGGACCTCCTGGAGATCCAAGACAAAATAGTGATGGAAGCTCACCCATGGAGGTGTTGGAAACAATGAGGAATCTTATTGTTGAACTGCAGGTTTTCAAGGTTGACAATGAAAAATTGAAGAAAGAACAGCAGGAGAAACAAGATATAAATGAAGTCCTACTGTGTAGTATAGTAACCAAGAAAATCCCAAAAGACGATAACCATGATGAAGAATTCAGCAAAAGGTCCTCCCAGAATTCTGGACCGGAAACAGAAAAAGGAGACACTTCATCTGAAGGGACACCTTCCACTGAAGACAAAACTATACCAGAGAGAAAAAAAAAAAAAACAAGTAGACCACCTTGAAGGAGAATTTAAAAAGATTAAACCAACTACCTTTGATGGGGAATCCAGGACAGGAGACGAAGTTGAGGCATGGTTGTTGAACATAAAAAAATACTTCCATATTTACAACTATTCCAACAACATGAAGGTTAGAATGGCCATCTACAATATGAAGGGGAAGGCCAGCATTTGGTGGTAGGACCTGAAATTGGCCAAGGGCCTAAAGGAGAAACAGTGGGAATGGTCTGACTTTAAGAAGTATTTCAAGAAACAACACCTTTCTGAAAGCTATTATGAAAGGAAGAAGAAGGAATTTTATGAGTTACGACTCAGACATATGACGATGGAGGACCTTATAAATAAATTTTTGGAACTACTTAGGTTTGTACCATACATCCGAGAAGATAAGGTAAAAATCCAGTGATTCTTAAGTTGTTTACCACAGTCCTACAGAGACAGAATTGAGTTTGACAACCCCAAATCCTTGAGTGAGGTATTCAGGAAATCACGAATTTTCTATGGCCAATAGAAACAATGAGTAGAGTTTCCCAAGAAATGAAAGGATAAAAATCAAGATCAAATGAACCAGCGGAAGAAGGGATACCAACCAGCTCCTTATGAGAATGCAACAAAAAATTTCCCAAGGAAGGATTTTCACTCCAATCATCTGAACATGCAAGGTAGTGGTAAACTGATAAACCTGGGAACGAAGAAGTTTGGGGACAACTTACGCGAGCCACTAAAGTGTTGGGAGTGTGGAGAACCTCATCTAAGGATGAACTGTCCACGCTTAACTTTAGCAAACAGAACTTCTATACATAATCTGCAGGAAGCCTCGGCAGTGGGAGATGTGGGCAGAAGCCTGCATCAGATAAATGTAGCCATATATGGTCGACAAGATGACCACTAGTCCTCGATGGTAGAAATTGAAGGTAAAATCAATGACACTCGGATTTCTGTTTTAATTGACCCTGGAGCTATGTTAGGTTAGATTACTCCTAATACAGTAGAGTCGAATAAACTTAATAAACTAAAGCACGCAAAATCATGGCTGGTACAACTAGCAACAGGTACTAAAAGGAAAGTAGTTGAATTTATTTCTGATTTTGAGTTCAACTTAGATGGACAAAATATAAGGACCAGTCTGAACATCCTACCACTAGGATCTTACGATATGATTATTGGGATGGATTGGTTGGAACAACACAAAGTAGTACTAGATTGTCATACAAAGTTACTTAGCTATAAAGATGATTTTGGCATTGTTAGAATAGCCCAAGGCATACCAAAACCTGTATCAGTCAGACAAGTTTCAGCGATGCAACTCAAGAAATGTATTAGAAAGGGATGCCAGGTTTATGCCATCCAAGTGACGAATCTGTTAGAAAAAGAAGTTAAGACCAAGCTAGAGGACTTTGCTGTCCTACGTGAATTCAGAGACATGTTTGTGGATGAGATGCCAGAATTACCCCCTAGAAGGGAAATAGACTTCTCCATAGACCTGCTACCCGGATCAGCCCCTATCTCAAAAGCACCTTATAGAATGAGTCCACCAACACTGACATAATTAAAAATACAATTACAGGAATTATTGGACAAAGAGTATATCAGACCGAGTGTCTCGCCATGGGGAGCACCAGTCCTCTTTGTGAAAAATAAAGATGGTACTCTAAGAATATGTATCGATTATAGACACTGAACAAAATGACCATTAAGAACAAATACCCCTTACCAAGGATAAATGATCTATTCGATCAAGTTGGTGGGGCCAAGATCTTTTCAAAATTGGATTTACGATCCAGTTATCATCAAGTTAGGATAAAAGATGAGGACATAAACAAAACAACTTTTCAAACAATATATGGACACTACGAGTTTGTAGTCATACCTTTCAGACTCACTAACACACCAGCCACATTTATGTGCTTGATGAACAACATTTTCAGTCAGTACTTAGACAAGTTCATAGTAATATTTATTGACGATATTATGTTCTATTCTAAAATGAAGGAGGAACATGATGAACACTTAAGAATAGTTTTGCAAACATTAAGGAAACACAAACTATACACAAAATTTGACAAATGTGACTTTTATCAAAAAGAAATACAATATTTAGGACATGTCATTTCCTCAGAAGGTATTGCCATAGATACGGCAAAGATAAAAGTCATTATGGAATGGCCAATACCTAAGGATGTGGCAGGTATCCAGTCGTTCATGGGAATCAATGGATATTATAGAAGATTTATAAAAGGCTTTTCCAAGATAGCCTATCCTATCACGTCACTACAAAAGAAAGGAACCAGGTTTAATTGGTCGCAAAAGTGTCAAGACATCTTTAACAAGCTGAAAGAATTATTGACATCGACACCCATTTTGAAGGTAGCAGATCCAGATAAAGAATTCACAGTTTGTGTTGATGCAAGAAAAGAAGGACTAGGTGGTGTCCTAACTCAATAAGGGCACGCGATTTGTTACGAGTCCCGAAAATTAAAAGAACATGAGAGAAATTATGTCACTCATGACTTAGAATTGGCGTAGTAATACATGCGTTAAAAATGTGGCGACACTATATAATGGGCAGAAAATTCCTACTATTGACGGATAACAGCGAGGTGAAATATTTGTTTAACCAACTAGATCTTAATGCAAGACAAGCAAGGTGGCTAGCCTTATTGAACGAATTCGACTTTGAGGTTAGACATATCAAGGGTAAGAAAAATAAAGTAGCAGATGCTTTAAGAAGAAGAGTCCATGGGTTATTTGAGATAAACATCAACAGGGCTGAAAGTGATCTGAAACAAAGAATAAGGACTGCAGGTATTAACAACGGAAATTACACAAAGATAGTGACAAAATTACAAAACAGGACCGCCAACTCTGACAAACCAGATCTAAACATCGACAAGAAAGGACTATTACGACCTAAAAATAGACTTTGCATACCAGATTCAACAGAATTGAAATCAACAATTTTGGACGCAGTGCATAAGAAACCATATTCTGGCCATCCAGGTTACCAGAAAACAATAACAACACTTAGAAAACTATTTTTATGGCCTAGTATGAAGGGAGAAACAATAGAATACTTGGCTAGGTGCCAATATTGTCAGCAGGTTAAGGCTGAGCACCAACATCCAGCCGGTCTATTACAGCCATTACCAGTACCAAAATGGAAATGGGAGACTATATCATTGGACTTTATAACAAGTTTTCCTAAAAATCAGAAACAAAATGATTCTATCATGGCGGTAATCGATAAACTCAGTAACTTTGCAAACTTTATTCCTGTAAAGTCTACTTTTAAAGCTATAAACATTGCTGAAATATTCATGAAAGAAATTTTTAAACTACATGGTATTCCTAAAATGGTGATTTTAGATAGAGACATCAAATTTATATCTGCTTTTTGGAAGGAATTGTTTGCAGGGATAAACACCAACTTGAATTTCAGTACCATCTATCATCCACAAATGGATGGATAGACTAGAAGGACAAACCAAATCATAGATCATATGCTTCGCATGTACGTAAGAACAAAACCAAGCAAGTGGGAAGACTACCTTCTCTTGGTATAATTTGCATGTAACAATGGGTACCAAACTCCGGCTATGTTGAGCCATTTCAAAATACTGTATGGCAGAAAGTGTACGACTCCAATTAGCTAGGATAACCCAGCTGACAGACTCATGATTGGACCAGAGATGCTCCAAGAAATGGAGAACATGGTAAGAAAGGTACAAAAGAAATTGAAAGAAGCATAGGACAGACAAAAGAGCTATGTAGATCAGAAAAGAAGACACTTGGAATTTCAATTAGGAGACCATGTTTATTTGAAGGTCAAAGCCTAAAAGAGGTTGTTGAAGTTAGGGAATTGTGCCAAGCTGGTACCCAGGTTTTGTGGGCCCTTCGAGATACTAGCTCGAATTGGACTCGTAGCATACCAACTTGCACTTCCAGCTAATCTCAGAATTCATAATGTATTTCATGTTTCTTTGTTGAAAAAGTATATTCATGACCCTACTCATATGATCGATTGGAACTTGGTGGTGGAATCCGAAGGTGAGTTCCAGGTGGAACCCCTGTGCATTCTAGACTGGAGAGAAATAACACTTCGGAACAGAGCCATCGCTCAGGTAGAAGTGAAATGGAAGCACTTTAGTCCCGAGGAGGCCACTTGGGAGTTGGAGGAAGATTTGCAGAAATATCATCCAATCCTATTCCAAGAAAGGAATGAACACTGAGGATAGTGTTTTACTGAAGGGGGAAATGATGTGACATCCCAAAAAAAAAAAAATTTTTTGAAATTTAAAATTGCTGGAAATTATTTTCGTTTTTAGTAAATTCGAATTTGGAAATTTTTTTCCATTTATGGCAATTTAGAATTTCAAATTTAATAATTGTAATTAATTATCAGGACTGTTGGGCAAAGACCTATTTTGACCCAACTAACTATTGAACTATAACACTTGTATGAAAACAAAATATTTTATATTAATTACAGGAGGACAAATGGAACAACCATGTTAAAATCCGCTGACCATGACACAATGAGTGGGGAACATGTTGGAACTACCTCTGGGCTAATTGTTACAAGTGGAAAATCAGTGATTTGGCCATTGGCAGCCCCTGAAAATTAGGGATTTAGAAAGTTGCGAAAATTCCCAAGCGAGGGAAAAAGACCTGGGAGAAATTGATAAATAGCATATGCGAGGAGGTAGGAAGTTGCCAAGTATGTTGTGGAAAAAGAGAAAGTTGATTCTTCTTCTTGCTGTTATGAGCACTGTTGAGTAAGTGTGAGGCAAGAGGATAACTGCTGGAATTGTGGACATTGCTGAGGAGGAGTTTTCCAAATTCGCCCTCATGGATTCATGGTCAGGCTAGGGGGTGAACTGGGCAACTGATTTGGCTGCCCTGTTCTACGGTTGGGAGGAAAGTGGTTGTTCCCTTTGTCTTCCCATGATCTGGTTTAGATATGTTGCTCTACTCCTTCCCCATCTGAATGATTTTATATCTGATGAAATGTATTTGTTAATTCAGAACTGAAATGATTTCCATTCTCTATCTGAATGATTTTATATTTGATGCAATGTATTTGTTAATTTGGAACTGAAATGATTTCCATTTTCTATCTGAATTATTTTATATCTGACGTAATGTATTTCATTAAATCAGAATTGAAATAATTTCCATTCTCTGGTGAATGATTCAATCACGGATGTAATGCATCTATTAATCATGTATTGAGTAATGTTATGGACGAAAGATCAAATCGAATGTCATTATATCCATTTCATTTTATTACTGAGTAAATATTAAATTTCATCAATCTACTAGTTGCGAAATTAGGCCTGGTTAAGTCTTGAAAGAATAATTTCCTATGGGTCAGTTGATTGCATGTAGTTTTATAATCAAAGACTAAATTTTGGGATTGCGCCTCCTGACTTAAAAACTTGAGACAGAGTTATCTTGTGAAAGTGAATTTGAAAGTATGATTCCGTCTATAGGCAAAGGTTATAATTTTATAATCGCAATATCAGACAGATCTATCTATGAGTATCCAAATTGAGTAGGTTTGATGAAGTATTTCCTGAATTGATTTGTTTATTCCTTGTTTTGGAGGTTTTCTTTGTGATTATGAATTTTGTTATTGAGTTTGTAAACTCATTTTTATGTCTTGATAAAATCCTTTTTGAGCAAACATAGTAATCATTTGTTTTACCAATTCTGAACCCTGTCATTTAGATATTCTGAGTTTATTGTTAGAGCGAATGATTCTAAAAAGAGATCAAATAACAAAATTGATTTTTCATCTTTTGAAATCGCGAAATCGCGAACCCCGAAACCCCGAAGTGCTGGTCACACTTTCCTTTCACTTTTGACAATTCGGGAGTTGTTGAGTGTTGGTGTTTGGGCATTTAAAATTGTGAAATCCCAAACCCCGAAAACTCAAAGTGTGGGGCCCACAGTCTTTCCTCATTTTGCATTCTGGAAAACAACGTGGTCTTTTGTTTATTGTGTTCGGAAATTGTAATCGCCGAAACCTGATTGACCTCTATTTTCACAAAACTGTAAGAACTTCGTAGGAATTATTTGTTACTGTAACGAATGAACGGGTAGAAATGATTGAGGATCTTCATCCAGGATAGAGGTCATACACCTTTAAGTATTCGAAGTTTTGTATGTTTATTTCCCTGTAGGTTAGGACTATGCAGAAATACATAAAGTGAACGAAATACCTTTCTCATATATATTAAACATTTATGATATCCGGGTACGCAGATACTTGGGATGTAATTATGTATGAATTTTAATCGAAAGAAATACAAAAGTCTCTATAGGAAAACATACTGTACACAAAGTATAAACATTTCAATAGGTATTCATAAGAAATTGTAAGTTGATTTTATCTAATTTCTACATGTTAAAGCACTGGAATAAATTGGAAATAACATTGTTTAACGCAAGGCAAATTCTGGAATGTAATATGAAGGGTGTGAAACCCCCATTTGAAACGAAAGCATTCTGGAACCCTTAAGTTTACTTTACTTGTAAATGCCTGTGTCCTGTGGAGGTATAAGCCAAAGTCACAGACTGTGAGTTCGTAGACCTAGGACCCAGTTTCATGTACGCTTTTGAGCCCTCCTAATTGTTTAGAGTCTTTTGGAGATGAAGTTTGTTAAGCTCAAGGGAGGTAGTACATATCGACATAGGCCCTCTGCAAGACAAACCAAACCCAGAACTCCCTAAGTCCTAGACAAGTTCAGGAAGGATCGCACCGTTGTGTGCAAGAATCCTACATGGAGTGCAGAGATCGAGAAACCCCTTAGAGGTTTTAGAGCGTATGAAATCTCAAGAGTGACAATTAGATCATGATCGAAATTGGTTTAGTGTGATTAAATTTCGACGTTTCGGCCATACGAGAAACCAGAGGGAAAGACACCTCGTCTTCGCAAGTCGCGAAATACTGGTATACAAAACCCCGATGTGCTCTGGGGATGAGCCAGTTTAGTGTGATTAAGTTTCAGCATTTCGGCAACTGGGGAACCAAAGGGCAAGACCCCTCATCTTTGCAAGTCGCAAAATCTCGATATATGAAACCCCAACACATGTTTAAGACTGACTGTCTTTCAAACACCCTTAATCTTAGGAGGAATAGTGACTGTCAGATCCAAATCAACGAGAATCATTGATCTCGTACACGAATTCTCATATCGTAATTTGGGGATTGGATTGACAAGAGATTTGGGGTCACTGCATTTTTTGAACTCCTAGTTACCGAAATCTTGATACGGCCAGGACCGTCGAATTAGGGAAGGTTCGCAGCCATCGATCTCATCGAAGGTAAGATTTCAGTTTTCGAGGTTTGAAGAGTCGAAAGACTTGACTCTCTTGCATCACTGAGTCACGAAATGCAAAAGGTCCCTCTTGGCTTGGCTTGTGGTCATAACCAACGATCACATGGAGGTGGATAAGACAAGAGCTAGCCTACGCTAGGCCCCATAGGAATTCGGGGATTCTATCCCTTGAGAAAGAGAGAAAACTTTATTTTTGTCGTAGTGGGTATGTGACAAATGTTATTCACAGATGGAAAGAATTATGGAATCACGAATCTCAAGTCCTCCATAGTCCAAGTTTCAATATAGTATGTGTATGATACGTATAAATGTTTTTGGAAGATTTAGTACTTACGGAAATGTTAGAGTAATGGACGGTTAACTTAGCATGACCTGGACACCTATAGGTTGGATGAATAAAAGTGTCAGCATCGGTAACCATAATATAAGAAACTTATCAGAATTTAATAATAGAAAAGAGGTCATCTTATCCTAAGAATGAATGTATTAAGTTAATTAGGATTATTGTTCTGGAGAATAATTTTTTTTTATGGTGAATTTGAGGTTCATTACAGATTACCTGCAGGGACACAATTCAATTTAATTAGTGATAAATTATTAATCAAGTGTTTAATAACATGGAAGGCATAATGATCACAATTCATGAGGTTGAGCCCACTCTAATACCATATGTAACGATCCTTCCATTATGACTAGGAAATAAAAGAATAAAAGGTAAAAACAAAAAAACCATTAGGAAATTAACGTCAACAATATAAATCATAGCAACGCAAAATCAACAACATCATAAGTAAAAGCATTACCAACTACTCATCACTTGAAATCAATAACGATGCATTCAACGCATCAACAAAAAGGATAGCGACACATTCACATAAATAATGTCACCACTTAGCACATCACAATCAACATGAAACAATTTATAAACAATGATCACCCATATAATGAATATTAAAATGATTACCCGTCGAACCTACCCTACAAGGTTAGGACCTCGAGGACAAATAAACAATGCTCAAGACCAACATCCAATTGATTTTGACCATTTAAGGTCTTAGGGTTGGCGACTGTTCTGAGGAACAAGGAGGTGTTTACATCCCACCAACATAATCAAGTCCAAAAACCAACTAGCTCAATCAATCAACATCATTATTGTTCATGGAGGAAGAGAATTTAAATTACTCAATAATTTATACATATATATCATTCATCACGCATGAGAAATCTACTTTATTTTACATGGCACAAGAGAATATAATTAATAAATCAATCATATGACAACATTATTCTAAGGGCGCAAGTATAATCAACTTAAATTCATTTTCAAGGCACAAACACACATATACTTTACCTCAAGGTGCACGAATAATCAATTGTTGAATTTAACAATAAATCCTCTTTATTTTCAAGATGCAAGTGTGATCTATTTACCGAATTGAGCATAAATCAACATCATTCAATTCACGCATTTAATATTAATCACTTAATTAAACATGCATCATCCTTATTCATTGCGCACAAATAATCTAATTATTTAATCATAGCATAATCCATGGCGCAAGGAAATCAAACGCTCAAACATTATGCACTAGAATTTTGGTAGCACAACACATAAACTACACGCATGACCATTCATACATCCATTTTATATCATGGTGCAAATAATTATCCATAAATTTTAAGGCGCAAAAGAGGTAATCTAATCTATAAATTTCAGGCACATGAGGATAATTACAAAGCAAGCACATGTCAACTTTATTTAAGGCGCATGAGTAATCATTAGGTTTATTCATGGTGTGAGGAAATCTAATCACAAAAATCAACCATATGTCACATTAATTTGATGCATGAGAGAAATCGTCAGTTTTAAAATTGCAAGGGGATATAAATACGTAATCATCTATACGCTTCCTTTATTATTATGTCCAATCATTACAATGATGAAAGGTTTTGTTGCATGAAGTATTCTCACCATTATATGACCAACTAAAGGGTTTTAACTAGCTTCTAGAGGAAGATACTAAGAAGGATAAATTCATACAAGATTACATCTAAAAAAAGGGGACCTTGGGGAGGGGAATCATCATATTAACACTTCCAATTAAATGAACAAGCAAGACTACAATCTACTCTAATATTCCACTATCATGAATCCTTTTGACTTCCAATTCTTCCACCTGAAGGTGATTTTTAATTTTGTCTTTGTAATGATTCAAAGGGATCTCCTTCAATGAATGGTGGAAACGACTGTTGTAGACAATTGTGAAAGTGAAGAAATTATTCCCAACCTTAGGGTTGTTCCATCTGAAGAATGGGGGTCAAAAAATGCCAGTAGGATGGGTGTTGGCTCTACCTCTAAGGATGGGTAAATATTCTTATGAACAATGTCGAGACAAAAGACAAGATTTTGTATGGGATTTGCTCCCCTTCAACTGAAAATGAAAACAAAATCACAGAGATCCAACAAGTCACAGAGGATACTCAAAGTCGCAGAGATCTTCTGCGACAAGAATTTTGGGGTGTGCATGTTGAAAGAATATAACGCAGAGGATACAAATGCACAGAAGGATTATGCTAACTTTTCTTGGTAAAGGTGTGAAGACGTAGGGTAGTGCGAGGCCATAAAAAACGTAAGGTAAAGAACCTCTGATATCAACAAAAATGCAACGAAATAATGAATAAAATGCTAAGCGTTGAATGAAGAATATAGTCAACACTCTCCACAAAAACACACGGAAATAATGAATAAAACGCAGAGAAAAATTCACACGGTTTCCTGGGAAAATCGTAAGGAGAAGACTTAGTAAATTTGCAGGGAAATAAAGGATTAAAAATGCTATAAAAAGGGAGATTTAGAGCTATGTCTCCTCCACTAAAATGCATATTAAAAAGGGTATAAAATCGGTGGCAAGAAAACATAAAGGATACTCACCCAAATGGAAAAGTGGAACACAGAGGTTACATCTGAAACACAAGTAAGAAATACACCAACAAGGAAATGAGTTTCTGGGCAAATTTAATTACCACCACAAAGATTGATTCAAGGAATTGAAATTCCAGGAGAGGCATGGAATTTAGGGCCAAAGGTTCCAAAAGCACAGAGGTAAGATGTTCGTTGACCAAGAGAACACTTGTTGAGCTAGCAAGGTAAGATGTTCGCAGAGGTAAGATTATTGTATAGGTAAAAGGTAATTAGCAAAAATTGTAGAGCAAGTGGTTTTAACACCTCCAACACATGGAACATAGATTTGTGGAGCATTGAGCATGCAATGTTGGGCGAATCGATTTAAAACTGTAGAGGAAATTTATCCACTCAGAATTAAAAGCACAGTGTATGACATGTATAACATAAAACACATGGTTGTAATCATAGTGTCATAATCTGTAGAAACTTTTGGGCAAGAGGGAGAAGAAATTCACATAGATCTTATGCAATTTACAGAGAATTTAAATACATTAAATGATTGCAGAGGTTACATTAAATTCACAGAGATCTATGAACTTAGCAGTACCATTTTGTTCTATAAACATATTACAAAAACTACATAAATCATCTATATTCTAATGACATCTCACCCAAAACAAAACTGGAATCAATGTCCATTCAGCGAAGTTCAAATCTTGTACAACTTAAATCTAGATACAATACAATTCTCAATAAAATATCATAGTCGATGATGAGAATTCAAAGGTGTTATCCCACGCTTGCACTCCGTCCATCTCCCTCTTGCTAACCATGAAGACTTCACTGGTATCTCCTAGCCAATGCTACCAGTACTCTTTTTCTCCCTTAGTCCCCCGAGCCACAAAGGAGCCACACATAAACACAACCAAAAAAATCTAGCTCCGAGCTCGCCTCGCAAGGTAGATCTACCACTCTCTTTCTCGAGTTGGGTATCCCAACTCTCACAAGTAAAACTAGTCAAAGAAATTCTGACAACATAACTTTACCAATAGTCCATGTGATCAATTTTTTCTTGTTTACATTTTTTTTATATGATTTTTCTTCATGACACATTCCTCTTGCACATTTAATTCAATTTTTAATTAATTAATTTATAATTAATCGCCTCGTACACTTCTCGCCCGTTCCCTTAATTCCACCAATAAATCCACCATTTAATTTAATTAAATGTCAATTTCTCTCACCCATCTTAAAAATGCTCCTAAGATTACTCCTAAATTTCCCTTTATTCCCTCTATTTCTCTTTAATGACTGACACCTTTCTAAAAATTGTGTTTAATTTAGGAAAGTTCTTTAGTTACACTAGACTAGATACTTTTCTATGCTTACACATTTATGCTTTTTTCCTTTCTCAACTAAAATTCTAATTTAGTATTTACTTGCACATGTGTATTAATTATACCCTAAGATTTATTTTTATTTTCATTTATTATTAATTTGATTTATTTCATCCCCTCGTTATTTAATTTAAAAGTTTTAGTTTTTAGTCTTCTTACTCACTGAGACATAGGATTAGTTAAATATTTATTTGCAAAAACCTAGACCCTTAGGGATTATTCTTAATCAGTTCATTATTTAGTTAATTAATTAATCAATTCATTAATTCAACAAGTGTTCAAGGTTTTAATGTTTAACATTCACTCACATTTTCTAGGCCACCTAGGTTCATTGACTCATTGTTTTATACCACGACGTTCCCTTCAAGACACACTTTTTTCTCCAAGGTTGCCACTTGACTTTGATTCAAATTTTAATTTACGCGACATGCCCTTCAAGATACACTATGTGATCCAAGTGTGCCACTCTCCTTTGAATCAAATTTTAATTTATGTGACGTGTCCTTCAAGACATACTACGTGCTCCAAGGGTGCCACTTGCCTTTGACTTGTTTTGGTAGTTTTAACATTGGGGTCAATACCCCATTTAGGAGACCTTCCAAGAGACTGAGGGCCTCTAAGGAATAAGGACCCTACCTTATTGCGCGCCCTTTATAATATTCGTGAGCGACTATCTCAGTCTTCCCTCACGGCATTGTGGATCTCTTGAACTAGGTAATCATTAACATACAACTTGATCCATGATGAGAGTTCTAGTAGGCCGTGGCAGGGTTGTTTCCACACCTCTCCCTCAATATCTGGTTGTTGTGCATGGACCATTTACTTCTTGTGTGAGTCTTATTAATAATAAATCGTTAGCCTAAATCCATCAATGAAACATTTTCAATGATCCATAAACAACATCATAATGTACCTGATCATATGTCACATATGCATAAATAAAAATACCCAAACCAATAAAGTCCACTCCCTAACTCGGTCTGGAGTCCTAGGAGGTCCATTGATGCCAATGGCATCCTCAATCTATCAAGTGTCCTACACACTCAGGGGAAACTCGTCAATAGCATCTGTCAATACAAATATATCCAATAACATAATATCATAATCATCAATGTCATCACAATAATCCATACGAGAACAAACATCCATATACTGAAACTAAATCACTTGCACACAAGTCTCCTCAAAGAATAAGTCAATAACATGTTCTCGCAAGAACTTGATGTTACAACTTTGATTTTTAAGTTAAAAAAGATGTCATTGTTGAGTACTAAAATTTTGATATGTTAATTATACTGATGTATAACATTAACAGGTATTATGATTAGTTTCCCTGAGTTTGCACGAGACATGACACGATGGGATGTTGATGGTATTGAAACAACCCCTTAGACTCTGGAATTAGTAAGGGAGTAGACTATTGACTTTGTTTACAAGTACTTGATTTTATTACGCATATGTTACGATGATAATTTCAGTTATGGATTTCATGTATGAAAGTTATTAATATTATTTTTGTGAGTGGATGCAGTCATGGTGATGCTTGCTAATTCAACTCACATATGGAGTAAAGGGGTCATACAGATATATTAGGTAGATGAGGGAGTGTTGCAACAACATCCATGTCATAGCCTACTAGCACTCCAACCATGACCTAAACTGAAGGTTAATGACTACCTTGTTCCTGAGAGTTTCATGATGTCATGACGACAGATTGAGACAGTCTCTCACGAGAGTTTTTGAGGGGTGCGCAATAAGGTAGATTCTTTATTTCTCAGTAAGCATGTAGTCTCACACAAAGTCGACAAGTGGATTATTGATGCTCAACATCGGACAACTTCCAAGCTAGGTCAGAATAGTGAGTGACACCCTTGGAGCATGTAGGTGCGTCTTGAAGGGAACGATGCATGTTAATATAAATACAAATAAAGAAAATGAAATTTCAAGAGAAACTAATAAAAATTTAGAAGACCATAGAGAATAAAGCGAATACATGAAATTGCTTAAAAAGAGAATATAAATTTATATTAATTTATAAATCAAAATTATGATAATATCCAAGTCAAAAAGTTTAAGCCTAAATAAATTAGTAATGGGTCAAGGAAATTTTAGACTAATTAAAAACTTGTTAAGAGAATACAAATTAAGACATGTGCACAATGTGTGCATGAAATTAATCAAATATTTTTATGACAAAGAAATTATTTCATGAGAGAATGGGTTGTCAACATAGAGTTAGGATTCTAGGTTGTCTAGACTCTAAATCCTAACTAAGAGAAGATTTCTAATCAAAATCCAACTCCAAATTAGTTAGAAGACACAATAAAGGAGAAATTGATGAACTAAGAGACAACTAGGAGAAAATTTAGGAACTAATTGAGGTGAGGAAAAAATCAATTTTAATTTAATTAAAAACAAATGAAACATGTGCAACTTGAGGGAAGTACATGTGTTGGAAGTGAATAATATATAAATTTATTTATTAAAAATTATTTAATTATGCATGAGATGACAAGTCTCAAGGTAAAAATTCTTATAAAAAAGAATAGTGAGAAAAGCGTAGGGATCATATTGTTGGATGACTAAAATGATGTAAAAAATTCATATGAATGGTTTAGTTGTCTGAGTTGGATTGCAAGCTTTGCAAAGAGGTGAAAGCCTCCCCTTGCAAGAGAAAGCTTGCGCTACAATTTGAATTCTGTGTGTGATCTCTTTGCGATTCACGGCTCGAGGGACTAAGGGGGAAAAAGAGTACCCCTAGCATTGGTTGGGTTGGGAGGTACATCTTTCGATTAACAGGCGAAGTGAAGTAGGGTAACGATCGCCAAAATTCAATGTTGAGGACCACTCCACATATCATCCAACTCTTGGTTAAGATATTTGATTTGTATAATTATTTCATTGTTAACTGGAATATCGATTTTATATTGAATAGGCATGAAATCATGTTGAAATTGATACATAAAATATTCTGGATATATATATATATATATCATAAACAGATTGCATTACAACATGTGCGAAATAATAGATTAGTTTAAAAAAAAATGAATGAGATAGCATTATTCTTTTTAAAAATTAGAATGGCTTATTTCTAGTTTGAACGAATGATAGATAAATTCAAAAAAAAAATTGTACAAAATTATCGCTCTTTTTAAAAGGGTATCTTTGTTTAAATTGCTATCAAGTAGAATATACATCTTGTATAGAACTATCGTTATGTAGAAGAGCATTTATGTTAGTAATTTTGTTGTCGAATAGATTTGCATTGCATATATATTATCACCCTGTTGAATGTTATTGCTTTGTAAAATAATTGATATAATGTTAATCGCTGAGATTGAATGGCAATTGCTGTTAAAATTGTTGGGTTACTTAATACACATTTGGTGAACTGTCCTTGAATAAGTAGAGTCTCTCTTCTTTTAGTTTTTTTTTTTTTTTTTTTTNAACAATCTTACAACTAATGATTTTGAGATTATGAACCTCGCCCTTTTCTTTTTCAACAAGAGTATTCGCAAGTGGAGGTACACTGCCTCCGCTTGCCTCCACAAGAATGTCCTTGTATGCATCGAGGTTTATGCCCGAGCCGTCCACCTTTTCAAGAAAATTTTATTCTCCAGTTGTTGCTCTCGCTCGTAACTTATGACTCTACAAGTAAAAATTTAGTCATGCAAAACCTAGAATCCTTTCATAATGTTAATGGTAGTTTTGGCAGTGAATTATATTTAAATACAGGAAACCTGAATATGGTTCTTAGCTTCGTAGGGCTTGCAGCATGATAATAATTGCACACCGAATTCCCTTGGCACCTGATAGAATCCCTTAACGAATGTCGTTGATGATATTGAGCCAGAGTGACCCAATACTACATTTGGGATAAGCTCAAACATCTTGTGTTTATTTTTGCTGAATGCGTATCGGGGAACGAAACCATTTATGATTCCGCTCCCATAGTTATGTTTTTTTTAGCTATTCTCATATATTTAGGTTTACAACGTTTCACCGTCTTACATGGACTTACTTTCTTGACATGTATGAAAATGTGGGAGCCAGAAGAAGGCGCAGATTCAACAATTGGTATTACTACGATATGTTGCTAGTCAACTCTTAGTTCAGGTATGCCATGCAAGACGATGTCACAACTGGCGTTTTTTTATGACCGTAGTTACAAAATCTTTACTTACCTCACTCCCGGCTTTTTATTTCCAACATATTTTAATTAGAAACCTAGAGTTGGATGTTGGGCTTTGGCAATAGCCTTTTTGTGTTAACAGTATTAAACCTTTTTCTTTAACCATGAAATAATTAAATAAATATGAATTGTATATCCTGAATTTTTATATTAGTAAGCTAATCGCTCAATAATTATGGGTTCCTGTAGTTTATATAGGTGCATAATTGATAACTTGCCTTTTGCATAATTGGATTTACAATAATATGTGATAATATATATAACAATTGTTTCCCTAGAAATAATTGCATTAAACATGTATTATTTTAGTAAATAAAGGATGCTTTGAAATTGTTGCAATAGTTACGAAAGTTACATTATGATTAGTACACGGAAGGTTATCTAAATATAGGATTATATAATGTTGAATGAAGCGAATTATCTTGATCATAATTTATTTTTCATACTTCACTTCCTCGCAAGTAAAGACGAGTGACTTGATTGGAGTAACATCACTCCTTGAGCATTTGGCACAAAAAGGAGTCACTGCGCCAAAAGAGAATCTTAAGCAAGTTATATGGATGCTTTATCTTTTCAATTTTGCGCCACTATCTAGATTCCTTTTTTATTTCACTGCAGGACATGTAGGAAATTTGATGAATTGAACCATAATTTGCATAAATGGTGTTTTAGGCTAAAATGAAATAAGGTGGTGTTAGTAATTGAGGTAATATTACTATTATCTAACAAGAAAAATGTGAATTGAGCATCCAATTTAATTAAGGAAAGAGGATTTTGCGAAAACCTAAGTAAAGTAGATAGATGTTATGTTTTTAGAAAGATGTTTACATTTTATTAGTCCTTGTAGAAGGGGTAGAGGGACTATAGTGATGGATAATTCGTTGACTTCATATTAGTTTGTGGTTTGACTACAGAGTTTTGCATTCTTTCTAATGTTCGAACTACAGAAATAAAAGCATTATTTTTATATATTAAAGAAGCCCATATATGTTATGATATGATTGGATGATAGATTTGAGGTCTTATTGTCAGCTTCGCTATTCCCAATGAATTATATGTTTCCATATCCGAAGTTTATTATATGTTTCCATATCCAAAGTTTTAACATGTATGGTGTTTTTCTTAATTTGTACTATTAGTATTGAAATGTTTAGATATCCAAAGTTTGTACTAATAGATTTGAGGTCTTATTGCACATGGATAGTGAGTTTTCATATTACTTTGTAGTTTTAGTAAAAAAAAATTTAAGCATAATCCCCACTGTTCGAACTATTGTTTCTATTATTATTATTATTATTTTCTATTACTATTACTATGTGTGATTTTTTCTTTATTGTTGCGTACTTCGAGAGTCTTTGTCATTGTTGCATACATAAACAGGCCTGCCCCACTGCATTCTTTCTTAAGTGTTTTCATAGGCTGACGCACTTCGACGGTTCTCAAAGTCTTAAGTGTTTACCTAACAGGTCTCACAGCCTTAAATGTTTATTGTAGAGATGTGTTACAATAAATTTCTGTTCCATTTTTTTGATGGTGTTATTTGCAGTGAAATTCTGCAATATTGTTCTCCGTCGGCATCACTGGTTCAGTGGTTGATTCTTTTTTGTTGGTTCGTTCCATGCTTCTTGTTGTTCTTTGATTCAACTTTGCAAAGTTGAGGTCCTGCAGTTGCAGTTGGAGCTCTTTGTGGTTGTTCACTGGTTTGTTGTTCTTCAAATTTGCAAAATGTTGGACTTGTTGTTGCAGTTTGCAGGTTTTGGGGCTGCGCTCTTGTCATCCCTCGTTGACAGCTAAGTTTCCATGCCATCATTTCATTGCTATTCCTTTTTTTTTCTACTTGGTGTTTTGCACTTGCAAGAAAGATTTTTCAATGGTAGGAGTCCCTGCCTCGAAATTTTGTTGCAGAACATCTTTCTTTGTGGTCTTATTTTTTGTTCCTGGAAACCATGCATTTTCATATGCCAACTTCCATGTCCTAGATATTGTGCCATATATATTTCCAAAATTGCAATGCAAAGGGGTTTAGAAAACGAATTCAGAGCTGTCACAAGGGGGAACCCTCTGTTAGGGTGTAGTGACAAGGAATGTTTGTATTCCTTGGGTGAAAGCCTTTGTCCTTTCCTTTCTATTTTTCAGAACATCTTCTGCCTCTGAGAAGCTTGTAGGATGCACACCATGAATAGGTTCAAATCGGTCTTTGTGCTCAACAAATTTATAGTGTTATTTATTTACGTTGTTTCTTCTGTTTGGTTCATTGTTTAGTGTATGTTTTTTTTCTTGTCATCTTTTGTGGCAACTAGGGGGGATTGAATTTGACAAGATGAAGGTTTAAGGATACATATCGGGATTGGTACGCAGTTCCACACTTATAGTTTTCTATTTTTTTTTATTTTTTTTTGTTTTTGCTTTTTTTTTTTGCCCCTTTTCTTTGTTTTCATACAAACTGAAAATAGCTAAGAAACAACTTGAAAATCACAGTTTAAGACATCAAACAAGTAATAGATTTTGATTTTTGTGAAATAGATACATACTACATTATACATGGTAGATATACGCACAGAGCTTTCACAGCTTCAGGTCAGAACTTCGCACAAAGATTATTTTTCCTTAGTTCCAAACAATCATAGTTTTAGTCCCGATAACAGAACCATTTGTTGGCACAACGACAGACCCACGGTTCAATGCTATAACAATGCACCAACAAAACCCTGATTACTAGCCCTTTCAGCAACATGTGCGAGGCAGATGAAGTCTCACTCGAGTTAGAGGCAGTGGTGGTTGTAGGAATTAGATGTATACAACCTTATCTGGGACACAGATCTATGATTCTAACACAATAGAGCACTCAACAGTTAACATTCATCAATATTCAATTTCAGTTACAACGCAGTTAAACCCTAATTATAGAGGATCACAGTATTCATTCAGATCTAGCATGTAGCAGCACTTAGCATGACAAAATAGATTAGATCTAGGAGATTCAAGCACTAAGCTCATGTATATACATTAGATCTAACATTCGTCCATTAAGCACTAAGCATCAACATATCATTCATCTATATTAAAGAACTAAGCATATTAACATATAAGCACATCAACGCATCCCACAAAGCGGAGAAACACAACATGTACATGGTTCACCCCCACCCTGGGGCTATGTCCACCGACTCTTATCTTCTTTATTAGCTTCTTCAATCAATTACATGCACTGAGCCTCGAAAGATTTACTCTGCAGAGGACAGGAGATCTCCACAGCTTGCTAGATTCTCCTTCCCTGAGTAGATCTAAGTACACAACCTTCCTCAGTTTCTTGCAATGACTTGCACTTAGCTCTGCAAGTCTCACATAGTATGCACCGAAGCACTTACAACTCTTGATCACACAAATACAACTCTATCACTTAGCACAACTTGCAATGACCTCCTCTTACATTGCCTAGCCTTCTATTTATACATTACAAAATAGGCCTAAACATGGGTAAACCCATGGGTCGACATTCCCATACCCGTTACATAATCTCAAATCCAAAAAAGGACCCTAAAAGGGACCGAGATTCTGCAATGTTCACTTTGTCCAACGCTCCACCTTCGACAGACTATTGAAGTCCCAAAATAGGTCAAACATGACCAAGAATCCTCAAAACTTGGTCAGGGGCCAACATGGCTCCTCCCTTTTGAAGATTTCTCCCGCTAAATTTTGGAACTTGTCTTTCCTCTGCACCCTTAACTATTTAGAGGGTTTTCTTTAACACTTAATTGAATTTTGGGTCTATGTATGCCTTGCAATAGATCTTCACACGCACTTTTGTGAGCAATTTCTTGAACTACTCCTCCCGAGATTCCAAGTCAGAGACTTTGTTGACCCATTCCTTGCAGACAATATGCACACTTTTCATACAAAGGTTTGAATTACCTCTTTCGAGCTCTGAGTCGAACCAGGCTTGGCCAATGCACTCCTTCCAGATGATACACACTCTTTCCGTAGGCTTGTGGAAGAGAAACAAGTGAAACTTATCTAATGTTTCACAGATTGATACATTCAATAGTATAACTCATGCATTCATTAAAACACAAAATAATTGAGGACATTTAAGCAATAACAACACCACACATTGGGTCAATATCCCTATGTTATATTCATTCAAATGTAAATGGCTACAACTATGATAAACAACAACATCTAAAAAACAACTAAATCACAACAATATCCTACTAATTTGCAACAACCTCTAGACTACTATCCACAACAACCTCTACTAGGTATATTTTACAAATATTTATACAAAATGGCTCATAAAGTCCCGCCTTACTACCTATCTTATTGAAGTAAAATATAACTACTTAAGTATTCTTACATTAAAGTCTAAGACAAACAGATAAGAGAGAAAACTCGAGAGTTGTGCCGATATCAACTACATTAAAGGAAATTATGATCTTCTCTTAATTTTAAGTGATCATTCAACCTCGAGATATTAAAGATCTTCTTTAATTTGTCATTCATTCAAAAGATTTATGAGATACACTATCTTTTTAAAATTAAAAAATAATTCAAATGACGTGCTAGAGTGTTGAATTGTCTCTCCACGTCTGCTTTGCTACGATGCTCTTACATCAAAGTAGAATTATACAAATGTATACCTTACAAACTATATAATTTTATAAATTTTCTTACTTAAAGTTTTCTAAGTTTTTTATTCAATTTTGAAACTATATCTAGTCTAGCAAGTTCACTTAAGTTAAATACAATATCCAAACACTAAAACATAAACCAAAAAACTGTAATTCAAGTAGCCTTTAAAGTTCTTAAAACTTACCTTTTGAAGAGTTTGTAGTTAAGTTAGCCATTAAAAGCATGGCAGAGATCACCATAACAAAGTTCAATTTCCTCACTACTACAATAAAATATAATATTAAAAAGATAAATTTGATTTGTTTATATAAAACATGTTCATAATATCTCTTTGAAAATTAGCTATGAAATTGAATATTTAATAATGTTAATAATAGAAAATGTTCATAATTTTCTATATAATTTAATAATGAAAACAACTATTTAATTCCATCATAATACCCTTCCCACTATTGATAAATGATAAAAAACTATAATAATTTCAAATATGAAAATCACTACTTAATACTCCCATCTTAAAATTAAAAAGACCTAACACTATATTATCAAATTTAAATATGAAAATCTCTATTTAATACTGTCATTATAAAAGCTAAAGCTTTCCTTAGTACCAACACGTATAATGTGTATCAACCGAAAGTTTTTGTAATTTAGAAGTCTTGGGAAAAGTTTTTAAATTTAGTGCATTATAATTTTTTTAATGGTTTATAATTTTTGAATTGTATAAAATTTTAAAATTTGAATTATTGAATGATAAAGGGTTGGAAGTCAATCTTTTTACAAGTAAATGTTTTTAATTCCATTTTTTGAAATTAATTTATAATTTAAACTAAAACAAAACTATTTTAATAATATATATATATATATATAAAAGTTTTATGAATTACATATAATTTTAAAATTTCACATATACAAAGATAATGGATTGAAAGTGAAACTTTCTAGATAGTTATAAGTTGATTTTATTTAGTGGATCATTATAAGTGGATTATTTTATAATAAGCTGAAAATGAAATTTGGTGATTATTTTAAGTTGATTGTTTTATAATGGATTGAAAGTGAAATAGTCTAAAAGGTAATTAGAGATTTATGCAAAGACAATGAGTTGAATGTGAAACCCTTTAGAAGGTAATTACAAGTTTATGCAAATACATTGAGTTGAAAGTGAAACCCTCCGGAGCGTCATATTTTTATAAAGATAATGGTTTGAAAATAAAACCCTTTAGTGGATTATTATAAGTTGATTGTTTTGTAGTGGGTTGAAAGTCAAATTTTTTTGAAGATTATTATAAATTGATTGTTTTATAGTTGTAGTTTTTTATTTAATTATGAGAAATTAATTGTAATTATTTTTTATTTATTTATTTACAATATATTAATTATTTTTTAATTAAAATTTTGAAAACTAAATAATTTTTTTTAAATAAAATAATTTATTTTTTTTAAAATAAACTATTTATAATAATATATTAATATACAAGTGAAACAAATTAACACTAAATAAATAATTTATTTATTATATGAATGAAAAAAATTAAAATGTCATAATATGTATGCAAAAGAACTAACTAATTAAAAAAATTAACCCTAAATAAGTAAATAAGTTATTTCTCAAGTGAAACAAATTAACACTAAATAAATTATTTATTTATTATATGAATGAAAAAAATTAAAATGTCATAATATGTATGCAAAAGAACTACCTAATTAAAAAAATTAACCCTAAATAAATAAATAATTTATTTCTTATACCGCGACAGGAAAAAAATTAAAAAAAATAAAATAAACAAAAAATTAAAAAGTCATAATATGAATGCAAAAGAACTAACTAATTATAAAATCTAAATCCTTATGATCGTGTTGGTAAGATGAAGAATGAGAATATTTCAATATCTTAAATCCTTATAATTAATTGTGTTGATGAGACCATTAACGAGAATAGTTTAACACATTCTTGCTCAACGTTTGACTAGCTCCTGAAATTTTGATCTGTAAAAGATGTCTTGTAATTGTACCTTTCTTGCTCAACTTTTGACTAGTTGCTCAATTTTTTAGATGTCCACTGAATAGACAGTATCCTGGTTTGGAAAGCACCATTATTTTAGAGCTTTCTTGTTTGTTTTGGGTGACTAACATTTGTAACATTCTATAACGCAATGGCTTCTGAGCAGCGGTCTTGTTGATGCTAGGGCCTCTGCCACAGCATAGTTCGAAAGCCATGACATCGCTAGATAGTTATCTAAGAGCTCTTAATAATAAAGGAGAACTAATATGACCGCTACAATAAATTGTGAACGAATTATGCAATAAACTTGCTCCGCTACCAGCACAGCAGAAATATCAAACCATTCCGAGTTGAATCGTTTGAAACATGAATTTTCAAAGATCAGCTAAAGTAACCTATTTTATAAGGATAATTTGTTTTAATTTTAACACCGCAGATAGTCAAGATAAAATACTGTGTAAACAACAGCAACAACCGGGAAGGAAGCAGAAAAAAATGGGTGCAAAGGGGATAAAAGAGATAAAAAGGAGAGTGTATGGATCGCTTACAAATGTATATATTTTGTGTTACAAATAATATAATTAAATGCCCAAATCTCCTGTTAGTGCTTTAATTTCAGACTTCTAGTACATTTTCATATTAAATCACCATTTCCTAACACAGCAAATATAAACTGTGAAAATCGTGCTTGACTTCGTCGAAACTTTCCCATTGATACAAAGGGCGTTTTCGTACTGTGGATGGTTCTAGAAGCAGACTCACTGCATAGTTATGCAAGAGTTGTTACTGACAACTGGGACAAATGTAAAGTGATATTGTTAGTACTAGCACAGCCGCAAAGTGGACGCCGACAGTTACCTGGATGGACGGACAGCATTTAGGTGAATTGAAATGCACAGACAGCTGAAATGCACATAGAGTTGAGGAAATCCAAAAGTTAATCTTAAATGTAGTAATTCCAAAGGTTAATCAGTTAAACGTGGCAATCATAGGGTGGTACAATAATTTCTTAATATGATTAGGTAAATGTTAACTGATGCATTCAAAAATACAAGGAAGTTATGAAGAGTAAATCACATTCATTGATTTGGGAGGACGACTAAGAATATTCCAGCATTTTCAATTGTTATGAACAGTAAATCACATTCATTGATTTGGGAGGACGACTAAGAATATTCCAGCATTTTCAATTGTTAGCCATCAGATTAGAATTTTAGATTAAAAGGTAATTAATTGTACCCATCTCCAATAGGTATACGCCTTTCGGCATAACAAATTTTACGGAGAATAATATGTTCAATAAAAGATAACAGAATCAACTCCAGCACTTTTATTCTTCTTGTTTAGAAACTGTTAGAATATTATACTGATTTCAGAGAGTTTTATAATAGTCTCACTTAGATTGTCTTCAGTTGTAGAAAGAGTTGGGTTGTCTAGATTGTTTATTATCAATAAACCTAGATCAGAACATAGGTTGGAGACTTTGACAGTTTAGTAAAAGGTTTGATACGGATAAGGGTTTTGATTGGGTGTCTATTTCTTTCATTGTTCTCATATCCCTGAAACCCTCAGTGTGGTGAGGGCAAGGTAAGTATTGTTTTTGCATGTATCAAGCAAAACGATGACCACTTCCGCGACTTACTAGTATGTTTCCGAATTGGTTTTTCTTTCTCCGGTTTCTATAAATTTTGCATCATTTTCGAGTTGGTTTTTCTTTCTCCGGTTTCTATAAATTTTGCATCATTTTGAATCAAATTTAGGGCCTTTCATCTAGTTATCGTTGTGTCCGGCACATTTCGATTTGTAATTGATCTAGGGTATTTTGTCTAGTGCTCCTGCGGGGGAAAGTTTCCGGAAGATTAAAGATGTTTTTGCGATTGTTCAGTTGGAAGTGTAGTTATCAGTTTCTATTTGTGTAATCTCACTTGCAATGGAAGTGTAATTATCAGCTTGTATTTGTGTAATCTCACTTGCCATGATTTTCGAAGTTCTAAATGTTACGTATTTTCTAGGATAGGGTGTTGAATATTTTAAGGAAATTATTTTTATTTATTAAAAATTAATAATAAAGAAAAATATGGCTTCAAGAAACAACATCCTTGCAGAGTCATACATCTCCGATCTCCATTTTTACATTTTTACAGGGGATTGACAGTTTTTGGACAATTTGATTAAATTTGGAGTTATCAGCATGGATTTGAGTAGCAGTTGTTATCTACCACCACCTCCTAGTTTCTTTCCTAAACATTATGATTTTCTAGTCATTAAGATCACCAATAAACAATATACAAAAGATTTATGGGATATTGTCCTGAATGGGTTTGAAGAACTCTCAAATCAGGTAGCCTATGAGACAGTGATTTAGGATCAGAAGGATCCTCTCTTAGCATCAACATTGTCTCTCATTCAACAAGGCTTGCATGAGAGCACTCTGTCCAAAATTAAGCTTGGGAGAAAGGGGGAGCAACATCAATCAACATCAAGTTGAAGCCCAGAGCATTGTAGTTGTTCATGAAGTGATTGTTTTTTACCTTATATAAATAATTGGAGAAGCTATGAAAGAGCTTCTTGAAGCAAAAGAAGATAAAAGGACATGAAGATAAAGTGTAGGGACCAAAAATACCACTCTATGGGCTTAAGCAAGCTAACAAAGCTTGGTATAAAAAGAGTGATTCATATAATGGCTTCAACAAAATGAACACTGAGTCCAAATTATAAACAAAGATGAATAAGAAAAAGGTCAAATCTTAATTGTGTATTTATATGTTGATGATATGATTTTCATAGGAAATTTGTGGGTGGACAAATTTAAATCAAACATGTAAGAGAGATTTGAAATGAATGATTTTGAGCTAATGATATATTCCCTTCTTATTGAAGTCATTCAATCAAATTCATGATTTTTTGTGTTTCAAGCAAAGTATGTCATGGATGTGCTGAAGAGGTTCGGGATTATGAATTATAAACTAGCACCAACTCTAGTCGTAATAGGGACAAATCTCAACAAACAGGATATGGGATCCAATGTAGATCCAACTTTGTTCAAGAGATTGGCTGGAAATCTCTTGTACCTCACTGCCACTAGGTGAGACATCATGTATGTTTTCAGTTTCATTTCCTGGTTCATGGAGTCTCCAAGAGACTCGCATTGGCAAGTTGGAAAAAGAATTATGAGATTTATTGCTCGAAGAACATGACATGGTATGTTATATTCCAACAACAATAATGATTTCTTTGTTGGATATACTGATAGTGATTTTGCAGTTAGTATTGAGCACATGAAGAGTATTTCAAGACATGTCTTCCATCTTGGTTCAAGTGTGATTTCATGGGCATCCAAGAAGAAACCTATTATGACAACATCAACATTCAAGGTTTAGTATATAGAAACAACAACAATATCTTGTCAAATAGTTTGGTTACATAGAATATTGTGTGATCTTCAACAAGGACAAAAAGGACCAACTCCATTGTATTATCAAAAAAACTCGACAATAGTTGTGTCAAAGAACCATGTCTTTCATAAAAAAATAAAGCATATTGTATTAGATATCATTTTATTAGAGAGTTTGTAAACAATGGACAAATCTACTTGGAATCTCGTAAATTAAAAGACTAATTGACTAACATATTTACAAAACCATTGGAAAAATATGTTTTTGAGTTTCATAGAAAGAATTTAGGTTTTGTAAACATTGTTCAGTATTTAGCATTGGTAATTAAGGGGGAGTGTTAGAATATTATTAATCCCATGAATTTGAAAGAGTTTTATAAGAGTCTTACTTAGATCTAGTTAGATCTAGATCTTTCACTTGTAGAAATATTTAGAACAATTAATTTGTCTAGATTGTCTATTATTAGTAAACCTAATTGTAGATAGATCTCTCTAAATATCTATTGAAGGTTTTATCTAGAACAAATTATGTCTATTTATATCTCTTTCTTGAAACAATGAATGTATCGATGTTTTAGCGCAGTGGCTCATTCATGTAATTTGAGTGTGTTTATTTATGAGTTTATACAGTTGTGGTTGTAGCTAATACATTTATCCCTCCTTTAAAAACTATAGCTATTAAACATGCCAATTTTTTCTCTTCTGATGTCATTTCTTACAACATTGTTCTGAGTTGGCCTTTAGGTACCAATTAATTTTCCCTATTTTTATATGCGATATAAAATGTACCAATTAGTTACTCGAAGGAGATGCATCTAGTCCCTTCCAATCTGGTGGGATTTCCTACATGTAGTCAGGAAGATTTTGTTTCCATATGTGAACATACTAGCTCACTAGTTTTCCTCCCTACAAGGGAGTTCGTTCATAGCATCATATTATGGGGTTGTGTGTTTATAGCTCAAGAAGAAGAAATGAGAGCATAGAGTACGGTATTGTAGCAACTCTTGTTTAATTTATATGCAGAATGGAGTTGGCAAAGGTGTTATTAAAATCCTTGCAAGTTTTCTGTAAAGGTTCAGAGGAGGAGGAAACTACAAAGGTCTATGGATGTTCTCATGTAAGCACCCCAAACCCAATATGAGGAAGATATATTTTAAGAACTATGATAATTTATATATTGTATCATATTCCAAGATCAATAATGACTCAAGTTCCAGTTTCACATCATGAGGATGATAAGGAAAAGGGGGATTTGGATTCTTTGTATGAGTCTAAGAGATTTTTGATAACATATAAAGATAATCAAGGTTTTATAAATTCTTGTTTTATAAAGCACATTTTGGATTTGGATTTGTAGGACTACTAAAAATTTAACATCCATTCCATCATATTTTTTTCAAATTTGATCAATAGCTCTATTACACACGAAAATTTCACACTTAGGTGTCACACCTATTTACGTCTAAGTGTCACAAGTGTCGTAAAGTGTCATATGCACCTTACTAAGTGTCGCATGCGCTTTGTCAAGTGTCGTATGCACTTTACTAAGTGTCGCATCCAGTTTACTAACTGTGAAAACCACTGACACCATGAAAGAACATTTTTCATAATCCCTAAGTCATTTTGGAGGAAGAAACCCATCATTTGAAAGCCAAAAACATGCCTTTTACTTGGAATTATGACCATTTTTGGAGGGTTTTGGAAGATCAATGTTCCCTTCCCATGTATAGGGGGTGTTGACATCCTATCAAAAACACCCTACCCATGTATAGCGAGCATTGGTGTGGTCAAAGGAGGTTATAACCATCCCACATTTTTCTATGGGAAGAAATACGAGGAGATTCAAGTGTGTTTGGGTCAAGGATTTGAGTCACCGTACTTGAATCCATCCTAGGAAACCTCAAGAATCCAAATCCCAAATCATGGAGAACTTTTTTTAACTATTTCCCAAATGATCTTAAGATGGTTAAACCTCTAAACCCTATGAAATGAGGGAATTTCCATGGTAAAAGAGGGAGGAATCCATTAAATTATCATCATTCTGATCTAAAGACATTCATGCAAGGGTTGGATTGGATAGCTTGGAGAAGTTGGTGCAATACAAAAGGCGATTTGTAAGTTCTTTCTTTATTGTCTTTCCATTGATATAAAATTGGCCTATTCCCTTGAAGTTCATGTGTTCAAACATATGCTTGTGTATTATTTTTTCTGTCATCGTAGATAGATCTATTTTGTCTAACCACATAGAGTAGAAGAAGAACATTCCTTTTTATCCATTGCAACACCTATCTTATGTCTAGGAGCTTGGAGATCAAGGCGAGAGGTTGGAGCAGTGAGTAGGATCATCATAAAAAGGTACACCACATTTGTAACATCCCCAAAAATAAATTATTTTTAAGTCTGAAATTGCTTAGGAAATTATTTTCGTTTTTCGTAAATTCGAAATTGGAATTTTTTTTCCATTTATGGAAATTTTGAATTTCGAATTTAGTTAAGTGTAGTTAATGATTATGAATGTTGGGAAGAGATTTGATTTGACCCAACTAACTATTTGACTATGACGCTTGTATGAAAAAAAATATTTTATATTTATTGTTGATGGACAAATGGAACTGCCAGGTTAAAATCAACTGACCATGACTCCATGAGAGGGGAACATGTTGAAACTACCTTGGGGCTAAATGTTACATGTGGAAAATCAAGAATTTGGCCATAGGAATCCCCTCCAAATCAGGGATTTAGAAAGCTACGGAAATTCACCAAGGGGAAAAGGCCTAGGTACAATTGCTTTTGATATATAGCATATGGGAGGAGGCGGGACGCTTCCTAGTATGCTGGGGGAAAAGGAATTATCTCTTTCTATTATGAACACTACTCTTTGAGTGTGAGGAAAGGAGAAGTTACTGAAACTGAAGGACTATTGCTGAGGAGGAGTTTTGAGTTCACCCTCATGGATTCATGGTCAGGCTATGGGGTGAATGGGACAAGTAAATTGGATGTTCTGGTCTAAGGTTGGGAGGAACTTGGTTGTTCCATTTGTTGTTCGAAAATCATTCAAATATGTCTATCTACTCCTTCTCTGGTTAAATATTATTCAATTATTGGATGTTCAAATGCATCTGTTTAAATGTAGATGAACTGTTATGTTTGTTAAATTCAGATGGAAGGAGATGAAGTGTAGGATAGACTTACTATTTAATTGCAGATGTTGAGCATAACTTTCGATGTAATTTTGTTGGTATGAAATTTATTTATGGAACTATATTGGTAGATACATTTGGGTTAAATACACTATTATTTCGAATACTGTGCTAGAAACCCTACCAAATATGTGATTCATACCCATCTAGATATTTAGTTTTTATAAGTGAACTTCAAACTATGCAAACGCTAAAGGAAACATTGAAAGTAAATCTGAGATGCAAATATATATAGGTATACATACAACCATACCTTTGTAGGTCATGTCTTTCTAGACAAATTGTTCTATTAACTAAATTATTATTGAAATGAAGTAAACTAGAGCATAATTCTTATAGTTTGTATTGTACTTCTAAGTAAGAAAATTCTGGAACGTGAAAGCTTAGATTTATACATATCATTATAAGTTGAATACATAGGCTGTAATAAATAAGATTTGACAAATCAGGATGCACAAAATCTTTAAAACTATGACTGATTACTTACAATAGGAAGTAGCTATGGATATATATATGTGTGTGTGTGTGTATAGTTGATTGTACTAAATTTTTTAGATCCCTTTAAATGCATATTGTGTGCATTTTCCAGATGTCAATGATGTAACTGAAAGCAAATAATTCAGTGGGCCACAAACAAAGTTCTGAAATGAGATAATACAAGAACATAACTACAAGTATTAAGGGAAATACTTTTTGTAGTCACATAATTGTTATGCATATATGTATTTCGGTAATATTCAAAAATTGCACAGATACATAAATAAATGTAACGACCCCTTCGTTACGTCTATGAATAGAGAAGTACAATAGGAATTTTTTTTTTTTCTTTTCTTTTTAACAAATAAGAAATTAACAACATCACCTAATTCACTAAGGTGAAACATGATCAAAATATAAACAACTCTACATATCATTGCGGAACGAGATTGCAAAATATAATGCCAAACAATCTCATGATATTATTACCAATAACAATAATTTTCCGAATATAAAACACTTTTTACCTTACCAATAAAAATTCATACCTTGGCCACACGCCCGCTTCAGAGATGTCCCGCGCTCTGTGCCGCGTCCCGCGCTCCGTGCCGCGTCCCGCGCTCCGTGCCGCGTCCCTCTTGCTGACCGTAGAAATCTCACTGGTACCTCCCAGCCAAACGCTAGGGGTACTCTTCTTCCCCCTTAGCCCCCCGAGCCG
>JASDQU010244360.1:100341-118128 GCA_032191745.1 Picea mariana
CAAGGTTAAGTGGTTCATCATCATAAGAATCCAGATCACTTGCGAGCAAGTGTCATCAAAGAATAAGTTTTGTCAGTGCGCCAGAGCGGGATGTTACAATAAATAATGAAATTATTGGAATTTCTTTATAAAGATCGAAATAGACTCAGAAGGGAGTGTAGAATAGAAATCCCAAAACATGGATACATTTTGCTACCCATTCCATAATTCTATGTAAAACATATTTATTATGCCGAGACCAAAATATTGACTAATTTAGTCTCATCTAAATCAACTTTACAGTTATGAGTAATGGTATAGTCCTATTGTTTTTACTATTACGCAGTAACAATGTTTAGTCCTTAAGTCCTTCCTTTAAAATTGAATACGCAGAGATAAGAATCAACCATCCTTATGATCCTGAACTATATCGCCCACGATGATAATGTTCTAGAAATAATAGTATCAGACCATAGAAACCTAGGGCACTCTCTCAAGAGAGGTAGAATGAAACCCAAATACCTTTTGTGTGCCTCGCATGGTCCTGAATCTGGAATGTTGAAGGGGCTAAGTCCCTGCACAGAAACATAATTCTATATTTAGTAATCAATCAACAATAATTGAATGAGCGTAAATTTAGATAGAATGATTTAAGAAAGGAAATTTTTATATAGAGTTTCACTTAACTTGTGGCTTGGGAACCATGATGTCCCTCTTCCATTCGCGTTTTGGTTGAGCAGACGCCCCAAGCCGAAGTAGAAGGTGGACCAGGAACTTCCTGATGGGTACCCTAACAACAATAGAGTCCCATCATTAGATTGGTTACCAAATCGTCTAAATCAAACCTTTTAGGAATTTAAATAAATAAAAAACAATAACATTTCAAATCCGAACTACAAGGGTCGCATAGTATGTGTAGACCGAATGCATGAATCAAGTCGGGGTAGCATTTTAAATATTTCTTGCTCAAAAAAATGCACTGCCCAAGCTATAAACACATAATTAAATATTATATGTTGAATATGTTTATCAAAGTCTAAAAATAAATTGAATATATGTGATGAATAGAATGCAATGCTCAAAGATTAAGTACATAGTTAATATTTATGTCAAATACCAAACTTGGAGTGGTAGTTTCCGCACAAAGATAACAATATTATCAGAATGAAACATGTATCCCTAAATTTAATCACAAACTCAAATAATAGCATGCTATAGGCATCTAGTGGTTTGAGAGAACCTACAGAATGGTGGACTCCCAAGTAAAAGACTCGGTCTAACAGTACCCAACGGAAGCAAGGAAACCTTATAAAATCTTATCGAAAGGAAATTTTCTTTCATTCGAACAGAGTATAACATGCAACGCATTGTGTGGTCTTTACCCCTAAACCAAATTTATGGACAAAAACTCCCACGCAGTCTCACAGAGACCCAACACCAAGTCACAAAGCATAAAAACAAAAGAAACCCTATGAGTAAATTTCATATGCATCAATCTTGAAAAATGCTTGTGCAAGAATCATTTAAGTCAGAGACTAGAAGGTGAAGCACCAAGAATTTTCAGAAGGGTTCTAAAACAAATCGATGGAGAAGTATTGTTACTTGGTATAAGGAGGGTGACCTGTTAACATTCTATTTATCCATTCTTATTTCTCCAAGATGAACCTTCTCCATGGCATATACACCAAATCGACTCTTCACAGTCACCCTTGAAAACAATTACGCAGAGTGACAAAGACGAAAGGAGGGAATAAACCTAACTAAAACCTTCCGGAAACTCAGAGAGGAAATAGTTAATGAATTCATATCATGCCATGTGACATTTGGGAGGTTTCTTACTCTACAATGGACATGAAGTCTAGGTGACAGGCCTTAGAAGGGACCTTGTACATACCACCATTAAGTAATTGGATGGAGGATTCAAGGCAACCCTGACACTCCCACCTCCATTTCTAGTGTTGAGTTAATGTGAAAGAGGGCGAGGTTTTAGAAGCTTACATTGTAACTATCGAATTTAAGCTCTCATTTCAGTTAGAGTGTGATGATCAGTCAGATTATCGTTACATAACTCATAAGGAAGGATGTTACCCTTATACTCTGACGAGATACGACCAACTCTTTTAATGTTGAAGTGGACCAATAACTAAATTCATCCGATATTTCTTTGTTGGTTAAACTAAGACTAAAAATCAAAAAATCACATCTACTACAAGACTGTGTCTTATGTCGTGAGAATTATATGTAGGTTGGGATACCTTTATTAGATGTGACATGATATACTTTTCTTTACAAAAAGGAACGCGAAGGTGGTCAATACCTTGGAAAGTTACCCAACTAAAATACTCATACCCTAGAAATATAACTTATGAAAGGCTTTAATAGTATTAAACGTGATACATTTAAATGTATGTAAAGACACATACGAATAGAGTTAATCATTAGGAGATTCTATATATAGATGGAGATGTACACACACACACACACACACACACACACACACACACACACACACACACACACACATATATATACTAGAATGTATGTTGTGAGGAGTAAGGATTTGTTTTGGAATACTCCTAACACTTCCCACTCATGATATAAATATCAAGGATTTTGAAAGGGTTTGGATTGATAAAGTCACCCTAGATATACATATGACTATTATGTAACATGAGTAACTTCAAGAAATATGAACAAAGTAGGAAACATAAGCTCAGGGAGAGTTGAATAGAGATAAGGTCTGCACTTTGAACTTATTCTTTCATCTTTTGAATCTATTATTTGTAAGGAAAGAGAATTAATGTCCCTAATAATTTTTTTTTTATTTGGTAATTTTGGGGTTCATTACATATGGTATCAGAGAAAATGTTACATCACTTGGACCTTAAACAGGGCCAAACCATTTGCTTAGCACATATTTTTTTGTTCATGTAAAACTAACAAAACCATTACTATTACATTGAACAAAAAACCTTTTTTTTTTTTGTTCTGACCATGGCAGCGGAGGATGAAGCAAAGATTAGACTTGAGGAGAATCCTGAGAAAAGGCCTCCTGAAGATCAGAGACAGAAGAATGATGGAATATCACCTACTGAAGTTCTGGAAACTATGAGAAATCTCATTGCGGAGCTGCAAGTTTTCAAAGAAGACAATGAGAAACTGAAGAAAGCACAACAGGAACAACAGGGAATAAATGAAGTTATGCTACAAAGTATAGTGACAAACAAGAGCCCAAAGGATGATAACCCGGAAGAAGAGGTCAGTAAAAGGGCCTCCAATAATTCTGGTCCTGAAGAAGAAAAAGGGGACAACTCTTCTAAAAATACATCTTCAGCAGAAGATAAAACAAAAACAAGAAGAAAAAGGAAATAGGTGGACCATCTTGAGGGAGAAGTCAAGAAAATCAAATCATTTACCTTTGACGGAGAATCAAAAACAGGGGAGGAAGCTGAAGCATGTTTATTAGACATAAAGAAGTATTTACAGATATACAACTATTCTAGCAATATGAAGGTCAGAATGGCCATCTATAATTTGAAAGGAAAAGCTAGCATATGGTGGAAAGACATGAAGTTGGCCAAAGGATTAAAAAAAAAAAAGAATGGTCGGCATTTAAGAAATACTTTAAGAAGCAATACCTATCTGAAAGTTACTATGAAAGAAAAAACAAATAATTTTATGAGCTACGACTCGGTCAAATGACTATGGATGATTTGATAAACAAATTCCTGGAGTTACTAAGGTTCGTGCCTTATATCTGGGAGGATAAAGTGAAAATCCAACGGTTCCTAAGTTTTTTACCACATTCCTATAAGGACATAATTGAATTCGATAATCCAAATTCCTTGAGCAAATTTTTCAGGAAAGATCGAATGTGTTACAACCAATACAAACAGCGATCAGAATTTCCCAAGGCTTGGAAAGACAAGAAACAAGATCGAATGAACCAGCGGAAAAAGTTATATCAACCAACCCCTTTTCGAAACACAACAAAGAGTTTTCCAAGGAAACAATTTCACTCGAACAACCAGAACACCCAAGCAGGTGGTAAACCAGTTAATCTAGGAACAAAGAAGTTTGGGGACAGCCCCCAAGCACTATTAAAATGTTGGGAATGTGGAGAACCTCACCTAAGGAGGAACTGTCCATGTTTGATTTCAACAACCAGCACTGCGGTTCACAACCTACAAGAAGCCTCTACAGTGGGAGATGTGGGCATAAGCTTACATCGGATCAATGTAGTCGTGGATGGCCGACAAGCTGACCACCAATCCACTGTAGTAGAAATTGAAGGTAAGATTAACAATACTCGTATTTATGTTTTAATTGATCCAGGAGCTACGTTGAGTTACATCGATCCTGGTGTAGTGGATGCAAATAAACTTAAGAAAACAAGATATGTAAAATCTTGTCTAGTACAACTAGCAACAGGAACAAAAAGAAAAGGGGTCGATTTTATTTATGATTGTGAGTTCAGTTTAGGTGGTCAAAAAAAAAAGACAAATATGAACATTCTACCATTAGGATCTTATATCACAATCATCAGAATGGATTGGTTAGAAAGGCATAAAGAAGTGTTAGATTGTTATGAAAAATCACTCAAGTATAAAGACAAAATCGATATTGTTAGGATAGTTCAAGGTATACGAAAACTAATCTCAGTTAGACATATTTCAACAATGCAATTTAAGAAATGCACGAGAAAAGGTCGTCAGATTTATGCCATGTAAGTAACAAATCTGATGGAAAAAGAAAATAAACCTAGCTTGAAGGATTTTTTCATCTTGCATGATTTCAAAGATGTTTTTGTTGATGAGATACCTTAATTACCCCCAAGGAGGGAGATAGACTTTTCTATCGACCTACTACCTAGTTCAACCCCTATATCTAAAGCACCCTACCGAATGAGTGTGCTAGAATTAACAGAATTAAAAATTCAATTACAAGAACTGTTGGACAAGAACTACATTCAGCCAAGTGTCTCACAATGGGGAGCACTAGTTATTTTTGTTAAAAAGAAGGATGGAACTCTAAGGTTATGCATAGATTACATACAATTAAACAAAATGATTGTTAATAACAAGTACCCCTTACCTAGGATCAATGATCTGTTCGATCAAGTAGGTGGGGCAAAGATTTTTCCTAAATTAGATTTAATATCTGGTTATAACCAAGTTAGAATAAAATATGAAGACATAAGTAAAAGAACATTCAAAATGATATATGGACATTACAAATTTGTTGTTATACCGTTTGGACTCACTAATGCGCCAACAACATTTATGTGTTTAATGAATAGTATTTTCAGTCAGTACTTGGACAAGTTTGTTTTGGTATTTATTGATGATATCCTAGTGTATTCTAAAAAAGAAGAACACGAAGAGCACCTAAGGATAGTTCTGCAAACTTTGAGAAAACACAAACTATATGCTAAATTCGATAAATGTGACTTTTATCAGAAGAAAATACAATACCTAGGACATGTAATATCTGAGGAATGTATTGCACTCGATCCTGAGAATATAAGAGCCATCATGGAATGGTCGATTCTGAAGGATGCAACGGACATCCGGTCATTCATGGGAATCATTGGATATTACCACATATTTATAGAGGGTTTTTCCAAGATTGCATACCCTATCACATCATTACAAAAGAAGGGAAATAAGTTTAACTGGTCACATAAATGTCAGGACAGTTTTAATAAGTTAAAGGAATTGTTAATGACCGTGCCCATTTTAAAGGTAGCAGATTCAGACAAAGACTTCATAGTCTATGTGGATGTGAGTAAAGAAGGACTAGGTGGTGTCCTAACTCAAGAAGGGCACGCAATTTGTTATGAGTCCCTAAAACTAAAGGTGCAGGAACGAAACTACGTCACTCATGACTTAGAGTCGACAGTTGTAATACACGCCTTTAAGATGTGGCAGCACTACATAATGGGCATAAAATTTATGTTATTGACAGATAACATCGGTGTGAAATTTTTGTTTAGTCAACCAAACCTTAATGCAAGGCGAGCAATATGGTTCACCTTCTTAAGTGAATTTGACTTTGAGGTAAGACATATCAAGGGTAAGGAAAACAAGGTGGTTGATGCCTTAAGAAGAAGAGTTCAAGGACTGTTTGAAATAAAAGTTAGTAGGGAAGAAAGTGATCTTGAGCATAAGATAAAGGTTGCAGCTAATAACGACGAAAATTACACTAAAACAGTGGAAAAATTACAGAACAATACAAAAAATTCAGACAAGATAGATTTGAGTTTGGATAGAAATGGTCTACTATGATTTAAAGACAGGATATACAGACCAGATTCAACAGAATTAAAGTTAACAGATTTGGATGAAGTACACAAGAAACCATATTATGTTCATTCAGGATACTAGAAAACAATAACAACACTAAGGAAGTTATTTTATTAGCTTGGTGATCTAAAAATGAAGAAGACTTGTATTCTTGAAAATATTTGCATGCTAAATTTTATGTGTTAAAATACAAATGGATGAACTTTGCAACACAACTTTAATAGAATTTACTCATTCAAGATGCATATAAATAGCAACAATATAGTGAACAGAAAACACATAACACAACAAATGATAAAGGAGTTCACCCCTCTCTTGGGCTACATCTCCTAGTCCAACTTCCAATGGATCTTTTGTATTATTTTCTCAAAGTACAAAAAAAATTCCTTTACAATGCTCAAAATTCCAAATATATGGCTCCAATGGCTCTAGAACGTCCAAAAATCCCTAGCTCGGCTTTTTTGGCACCTCGTTTGGAAAAAAATTGAAGAAGATAGGCTTCTTGGAAGTCCCCCTTCAAACTCGTTGTCTTGGCATCAACAAATTGCACCCTTGTTGGCTCAACCTAGCCCCCATGCATATTTAAGCGTTAAAAATCAGCACTGGGTGAAACCGCATGAATAGTTATGGGTGCACCTAGCCCCTAACCACCAAGGTCATGGTCGTGTGACCCATATGACCGCGCGCAAGTGCAAACATGGCTCAAACTTCAAGGACGAGTGTGGTCGTGACAAGTGGTGGGTCGTTGGTTTGATAACTGTTTGAACCACAATACAAACCAAATCACGCTTTCTCATATATGGTATAACATGTGGTCATATTGCAACAATGTATGCGACCGGGGGCTAGGGCTAAGCCCCAGCCCGGGCCCTCGCGCCAACACAAAACAATTCAAACTTAAATTTATGTGAAACCATTTATATAACAAGGATTATGGTGAGGCATGTTGGCAATGTAGACTTTGCAAAAGTTATACATGTGGGTGGAGGTCACGGGGTCAAACCTGGTGGACTCCAATAAAGTTTTATACAAGCAACCAATAACATGGTACCATGTGGAAGCCCACGATTGGGCCACGTGGCACCGTACAACCAACCAAAATCTTCCATGTGGCACAATATCATTCGTCCACATCTACCAACTATCTACCACTTAGCCCTGCCATGTGTCATATGGACTACCACGTCAGCAGCCGTACAGAATGTACGGACTGTAGAGTTAGCATCCCTTTTTTTGGCCTATTTGTCATTGTGAACAGATCACAATATCTCTCGCTCCTGACCTCTGTTTGAACCCAAACAAGTTGCGTTGGGTTCATAACGAGGAGGCCTACGCTCTCGTTTGATTTGAAGCGATTCTGAGCACTTTGAATTTTTTAACAAAATTTGATCCCCTGGATCACACCTCTCCATTGGAAAGATTTTGGACCTCCAAAAGACTATTTTCAGTCTATCTGAGGATGAGGGTATAGTTCCCTCACCTTTCCAACCTCAATCCACTTGGCTTTGCTTGGATTTGTACCTTTAAGACCAACTCAAAGATACTCCACATTTCCTCGTTTTGAAGTTCTCATTCTCCTGTCAAGGATGGTGTCTTCATGCAGTTTTGTAAGATATTCTGGGGAAAAATAATCTATAGAAGGAATCTGAATATGCTCTCCTTGATCATCAATCAAAGGATTCTCATACAATTTCAAATTCTCAGCATTAACAGCTGCATACATTTTCATATAAGGAGGCAAATCTAAATGAAAGTCATTGTTACCAATCTTGTCAATAATCTTGAAAGGACCATATCGAATTAGTTTCAATTTTTTACCTTCTCCTTTAAGCCTCTCCTTACTGATGTAAATCCAAACTTCATCTCCAACTTGGAAGCTATGATCAACATGATGCTTGTCATGTCTCGTCTTGTACTTGGCTTGACTCTTTTCCAACTGCTCTTGCACTATTTGATATATCCACTGAATTTTTTCAATGAACTTTTCTACCCTATCAATGTCATATTGACCATCAATAGCAATATCCTTCCCAAAGATAAAATCTAAAGTAGATATGGGCAAATAGCCAAAACATGCTTCAAATGGTGATGTTTGAGTTGAAGAGTGCTTAGCTCGATTGTAAGCATGTTGAATGTAGTGTAAATGCTCATCCCAAAGTTTAGGATGCTTGCTGCAATAAGCACGAAGAAGATGCACCACTGTTCTATTTACCACTTCTGTCTGAMCATCAGTTTGCGGATGAAAAGCTATGCTCTTTTTCAGTTTGGTGTCCATGAGTGCCCATCAACTCGACCAAAAACATCCAACAAATCGAGAATCTCGATCAGAAATAATGGATTTAGGCAATCCAAAATGCACCCAAACATTTTGAAAAAACATTTGTGTCATTTGTTCAACTGTAACCTGCTTCTTACAAGGCATCAAAATACAATCAATCAACCACAACATAAAGATAATCATGATTTCGTTTAGACATAGGTAGACCTCCTACAAAGTCCATAGAAATACTTTCCCAAGGACGAGAATGAACCGGAAGTGGAGTATACAAACCCAACTTTCGATTGCTAGGTTTTCTTGTGGCACATAACGAACATCCTCGAACATATCTTGAAACACTTTCATTCATTTTAGGCCAATAGAAGTACCTTTGCAAATTAGCCACTGTCTTGCCTACACTAAAGTGACCAGCAATAAGAGAAGAATGGGCTTCTCTTATTATGTTGATTCTTTCACCCTATGGAATACATAGCTTGCCAAGATGATACAAGAGATTATCATGCACATGGTAATCCAATTCCTCAACATGGTTAGAATGACACAAAGTCTCATATACTTCTTTAAAATCAGTATCTAAAGCATATTGCTCAACATAACTTTCATGCATGATAGGACTATGCTTAAGAATAGTTGAAGCACTAATAATAGACCTTGAAAGAATATCAACAAATTTGTTATAAATGCCCTTCTTATACCTGATGACCAAGTGAAACTGTTGTTAAAAACCCATCCATCTGAAGTTCCTAGCTTGTTGTTGCTTTGTTTGTGATTGTAAGTATTGCAGTGGTTGACGATCTGTGTGGACAATGGTTTATTTCCCCAACAAATAATGTTTCCAGTTTTTCACACTTTGTACCAATGCATACAACTCCTTATCATAAGTAGGATAGTTAATCACGGCACCATTAAAAGTTTCAGAATGAAAACAAATGGGCTTACCATGTTGTAGCAAGACTACTCCCATTGCATAATTGCTTGCATCTATTTGGATTTCAAAAGGTTGTCTTAATTTTGGAAGTGCAAGAACTAGCACAGAACTGATCTTCTCTTTCAAAGTATAAAAAGCCTTCTATTGCTTGCCTCCCCATTGGAAAACTTTCTTAACACTTGTCACTGCATGTAATGGAGCTGCTATGGAAGAAAAGTTAGCAATAAACTTTCTCCAATATTGGGTTGCTCCCAAAAAACTTCTTACCTCTGTCACATTGTTGGGCCTGGGCCATTCCAATATGACTTTGACCTTGGAGGGATCAATTTTTAATTCGCCTCCACCAACAATATGCCCTAAGTAAATAAGTGAAGTCTTTCCAAACTCACATTTGGACATCTTCAAAAACAACTTTTCCTTTNGTTTAACATGATCTTCATGAGATTTGCTAAAGATCAAAATGTCATCCATGTAGACAATAACAAAATCATCAAGAAAAGGCCTTAAGACATCATTCATAACTCTCATGAAAGTAGCAGGTGCATTGCAAAGTCCAAAAGGCATTACCATCCACTCAAACAAACCTTGCTTTGTTTTGAAAGCTGTCTTCCATGTGTCTCCCTCGGAAATCCTGATCTGATGATATCCGCTTCTCAAATCTAAGTTAGTAAAATAATTAGCATCTTTCAATTGATCAAGCAAATCATTGATTCTAGGAAGAGGATAATGATTCTTTACCATAATTTTGTTCAAAGCCATGAAATCAACACACATATGCCATGTACCATCTTTCTTGGCACTAACACAATTGGAGATCCACAGGGCGATACACTTGGTACAATAACCCCTTTGTCGAGCAACTCTTGTATTTGTTTTTTAATTTCAGCATTCTCCATGACCGACATTCTGTACATACCAATGTTTGGAAGAGGACAATCTTGCTGCAATTGAATTTCATGTTGGATACCTATTTTTGGAGGTAATCCCTTTGGTTCTTTAAACATTTCATCATACTGATTAACAACCTCATATAGATCAAATTTTAACTTTTCAACACAGCCTTGGAAAACTTCATTTTCAATATCATCTTTGGGTTTAATCATTAAGAGAACAAAATTCTTGCTAGCATTGACTAATCTCTTCATTTGTCCCGCATTTACAAGTGATAAATTCATCTTCTTTGTATGGGCTCTAACAATGTACTCAACTCCATACTTAAACAAATGATACTTATTCTCATGACGATGAAAAATAGCTTTTCTATCATATAAATATGGGCTTCCCAACATAATACCATAGATATCCAAAGGAATAGCATCAAGCTCTACCTCATCAACAAAATTTGCAGTGATAGCAAACCTAAGTTTACACCTTCTTGTCACTTGTAATTTAGCATTATCACATATCCAACCAAGAGGGTATATCTTGGGATGTGGAATTGTTTCCAATTTTAATTTCTTAACAGTGTCTTCAGATATAAGGTTTTCTTGAGATCCGGTATCAAATAAAGTATCTATTTTGGTATTCTTTGAAACAACCCTTATGTGAAAAAGTTCAATTCTCTCTTTTTCTTGTCGAGTTACATTGAGATTATTGTTACTTGAAGAACTAGTACTTGCATTAGAACCATTACCTTGATAACCCATGGCTGTGATCTTTGTTTCATCACCCGAATCAGAACCTAAATCATGTTGTATGGTTGCAGTTGTCTTTGACTTCCTTTTGTTGCCAAACTTTTTGGGTCTTCTTTTAGGATGAAGTTTCCAACAATAGTCTTCATCATGGCCATCTTTTGAACAAAGTTTTCATGTGAATTTTTCTCCCTCTTTCTTAACAACAACATTCTTTTTTCCATTGCCCTTGAACTTCCTCTTTCCATTGTCTCCATGGCTGAAAGGCTTCTTGTTACCCTCATGAGTTTCGTTCCTTCCTCTTGCTTCCAAATGAGTGGCCTAAACACAAACTTCATCTAGATTTGAAGGATTTAACATGAGTATAGTATGTCTCAAATAACTATGTAAAGCTCCAATGTATTTGAGTAAAGTTTCTTGAAAAGACAAATCTACTCCCAAAACCAAAGCTCTTTTCCTAAATTCTTGAGTAAAGCTTTGTACATTTTGTCCTTTAGCTTGTCTGAAATTTTGCCAATCCATAGCAGCTTTTTGCATATATGCCAATGGGTAAAATTGTATTTTAATTGCAACAATAAAATCATTCCAAGATGTTAAAATTTTACCATGTTTCTTCATGTCCTCTTGAGTTTTGGCTTCCCACCAAATGAGTGCTGAACTATCCAATCTTAAAGAAGCAAGTTGAATCTTAGTTTCATCATCTTGAATTTTTTGTATCCTACAATACACCTCAATCTGACGAATCCAATTATCTAATTTCTCAGCATTTACTTCTCCATTGTACATTGGCAATTTGAATTTAATATCAAGCTTTAATGAAGGAATTTGTGAAGGAGTTTTACCATGTCCTTTTGGAGAATTTGGAAGAGGTATTAAATTGGTAGAAGAAGAAGAATATGGAGGTGAGGGTGGTGGAGAAGCACCATTCCCTCCATTTCCATTTGGATTTTTATCACCACTATCTCCCTTGTGCTTTGAAGGTTGGGAGCCTTCACCTTGCAATCCTATATTCCTTTGCATCAAGATTTTCATCATTTATCTGATTTCCATGATAGCCTTTCTGAGATTTTCATCTTCTGTAGGAATATGTTCATGACTCTCCTCATGATCCATACTTGGTGAATGCCTCCTTGAAACTTGCGGTGATGATATAAGCTTCCTCCTTGAAGGATGAGAACTTGGCTCTACAAGTTGACCTTCTCCTCTTGTGAGTTTCAACCTTGTGAGCATCATAAAAAAAAACACTTGCAAATAATCAAGTCTTCAAAAACCTATGCTCTGATACCAACTTGATCTAAAAATGAAGAAGACTTGTATTCTTGAAAATATTTGCAAGTTAAATTTTATGTGTTAAAATACAAATGGATCAACTTTGAAACAAAACTTTAATAGAATTTACTCATTCAAGATGCATATAAACAACAGCAATAACAGTGAACAGAAAACACATAACATAGCAAATGATAAAGGAGTTCACCACTCTCTTGGGCTACATCTCCTGGTCCATCTTCCAATGGATCTTTTATATTATTTGCTCAAAGTGATAAAAAATGTTCTTTACAATGCTCAAAATTCCAAATAGGTGGCTTTAATGGCTTCAGAACGTCCAAAAACCACTAGCTAGGATTTTTCGGCACCTCGTTTGGCAAAAAATTGAAGAAGATAGGCTTCCTGGAAGTCCCCCTTCAAACCTGTTGTCTCTGCATCGACAAATTGCACCCTTCTTGGCTCAACCTAGCCCCCACGCATATTTAAGCATTAAAACTTAGCACCAAGTGCAACCGAAAAAATGGTACGAACTGTAGCACGGTTATGAGTGCACCTAGCCCCTAACCACCAAGGTCATGGTCGTGTGACCCATATGACCGCGCGCAAGTGCAAACGGGGCTCAAACTTTAAGGACAAGTGTGGTCATGACAAGTGGCGGGTCATTGGTTTGATAACCGTTTGAACCACAATACAAACCAAATCACACGTGTGCATATATGGTATAACATGTGGTCATATTGCAACCATGTATGCGACCGGGGGCTAGGGCTAAGCCCCAGCCCGGACCCCCGTGCCAACACAAAACAATTCAAACTTAAATTTATGTGAAACCATATATATAACAAGGATTATGGTGGGGAATGTTGGTAATGCAGACTTTGCAAAGGTTATACATGTGGGTGGAGGTCACAAGGTCGAACCCGATGGACTCCAATAAAGTTTTATACAAGCAACCAATAACATGGTGCCATGTGGTAGCCCATGACTGGGCCACGTGGCACCGTACAACCAACCAAAATCTGCCATGTGTTGCAATATCATTTGTCCACATCTGCCAACTATCTGCCACTCAGCCCTACCATGTTTCATATGGACTTCCACGTCAGCAACCGTACGGACTGTACAGTCAACATCCCTTTTTTTTGCCTGTTTGTCATTTTGAACATATCAGGATATCTCTCGCTCCTGATGTCCATTTGAACCCAAACAAGTTGTGTTAGGTGCTTAACGATTAGGCCTACACACCCATTCAATTTGAAGTGATTCCGAGCACTTTGAATTTTTGAGCAAAATTTGATCCCCTGGATCACCTAGTATGAAGGGCGAAACAACAAAAACTTAGCTAAATGTCAATATTGTCAGTAGGTGAAAGTTGAACATGAGCATCCAGCTGGCTTGTTGCATCCCTTACCTATGCTAGAATGGAAATGGGAGACTATATCGCTGGACTTTATTACATGTTTGCCTAGAACTCAAAAACAAAATGATTCAATTATGGTGGTAATAGATAAGCTTAGTAAGTATGCGCACTTTATTCCTGTAAAGTCTACTTTTATAGCTATTAACATTACTGAAATATTCATGAAATAAATTTTTAGACTGCATGGTATTCCTAAAATGGTGATTTCGGATAGAGACGTAAAATTTACATCTACTTTTTGAAAAGAATTGTTTGCAGGGTTAAACACTAACTTGAATTTCAACACTAGTTATCATCCAGAAATAGATGGGTAGACCAACCAAACAAACCAAGTCATATAATATATGCTACACATGTTCCTATTTTTAAAAATGGGGATAAAAACATTCCCTCTAATTATAGGACCATTATGATTAGCCTGATTTTAGCCAAGCTTTACGAAATTATTTTGGAAAAGAAGATTAGCATTTGGCTAGAAAGTCACGGTAAAAGAGCTAAAGGCCAAGCCAGGTTTAGGAGATATCATTCAATTGTGGACCATCTTGTTACCTTTAGGATCATTGTAGAGGAGTTCTGCAATACTAAAACCAATCTTTTTTGTGCTTTTGTTGACTTTAGAAAATCTTTTGACATGGTTCCTAGGAAAAACCTTTGGAATAGGTTGGAAGAGATAAAAGTGCCTCTTGAGTTGAGGGTTGTTGCAATAAGGATGTATGAGAATGTTACTGCTAATTTTAAAAACACTGAGGGCTGGTCAAAAGAGATTAACTGCAATATCAGAGTCAAACAAGGTTGTCCCTCATCCCCTACCCTTTTTGGCATATACATTGATAAGTTGGAAGAATTATTGGAAAAAGCAGGTTTTTTCGGCCTTACTCTCACTGGTATAGTCATCAATCTTCTTCTTTATGCTTATGATATCATTCTTATGGCAAGGAGTCCCCATGATCTTGAAAACTAACTAAGAATCCTCAAGGATTTTTGCTCCAATATGGGTATGACTTTTAATATTGATAAGACTAAGGTCATCATTATTAAATCCAATAATATCCCTTATGATACCTTTGTATATGAAAACAACAACTTGGAGGAAGTGACTTCATACAAATATATTGGAATTGATATTCACCACAAGCTCAATTGGAATTATAGCATTGAGAAAATGATTATTGGGGGATGGAAAGCTTATTATGGGCTTGAAAACAATTGTAAATGAGCTGATATTTGGAGTTTGGATAAGAAGAAACTCCTCTTTGAGACTCTTGTTACACCTATTATTCTTTATGGATGTGAAGTCTAGGTCTGTAGTATGTCTCGTGAATCTTGGAGAAAGATAGAGAAAATAAAAAATAATTTTATAACCTATAATCTAAAAATTAAAGGAAATACGCCCTATCCCATCCTCCTCATAGAAACGAGCCTCTCCCCCATTCAGAGAATGTCTATGACAAGATACCTAATGTATAAGAACAAGTTAAACAACATGGAAGACAAGAGGCTACCTAAAATTGCTTCAAAATGAAGTCATAATCACCATCGACTCAAGCGAGGATGGCATGAAGATGCCCGGTCCTGGCTAAACTATTGGGGTATCATGGAAGAAACCATTTTTCATAATAAAGATACTATTAAAAAAAATGTTAAATCAAAATTTAAGGAAAAAATGTGGTGTGATAAAGAGTTAGAGGGAAAAAGAAAATTAAGGTATTATAAAGATGTAATCAACCCTAATCTAGAAGATCAAAATTATCTATTTGTTTTGCCAAGTGTAAAGAAAAATATAAGCATTGCTACGATAAGAACAAATTATCATGAGCTCCATAGTGAAAATAGGCATTGGTCCATTCCTAAAATGCCATGGGATAAAGAGTGTGTCACCTTTGTGACACTATGAAGGTTGAATATGAAAAGCACTTTCTCTTATATTGTCTAGCCTATACCCATATTAGATCTCATTTTCAAAATATTGATCACACTACCAACCTTCCTAACCTATTAACTCAACAAAAGTATGGTGATCTTGGAAAGCTTCTCTTAATGTTTTTGAGCACCGAAACAAAATTCTAAAGAATCAGAACTAATCTCTTACCCTTTTAAGGTCTGATAGACCAATTAGGTCTTAGTGGACGTTAATCATCATCATCATCATCATGTACATAAGGACAAAACCAAGCAAGTGGGAAGACTACCTACACTTGGTGGAATTCGTGTACAACAATGGTTACCAAACATTGGCTAAAATGAGCCCCTTCGAAGTATTGTACGACAAAAAGTGTATGAATCCAATTAGTTGGTATAACCCAGTTGAGAGACTCATGGTGGGACCAAAAATGCTCCAGGAAATGGAGAGTACGGTAAGAAAAGTACAATAGAATTTAAAAGAGGCTTAGGATAGAAAAAAAAGTTATGCGGACCAGAAAAGAAGACACCTGTACTTTCAAGTGCAAGACCATGTCTATTTAATAGTCAAAGCCTGAAAAAATTCACTAAATCTAGGGAACTGTGCCAAGTTGGCACCCAGGTTTTGTGGTTGTTTCAATATCTTAGCTCAAATTGCACCCGTAGCATACCAACTTGTACTTCCTACCAATCTAAAAATTCATAATGTATTTCATGTTTTTTTGTTAAAGAATTATGTTCATGACCCTGCTCATATGATCAATTGTAACTTGGTGTAGGTGGAACCAGAAGGTGAGTTCCAAGGGGAACCTTTGCCCATTCTGGACACGAGATAAGTATCACTTTGGAACAGAGTCATCACCTAGGTAAAAGCGCAATGGAAGCACTTTATCCCTGAGGAGGCCACTTAGGAGTTAGAGGGAGATTTGCAGAAATGGAATCCAATCCTATTCCAAGAAAGGGATGGACACCAAGAAAAGTGTTCTATTGAAAGGGGAAAGGATGTAACATCCCCAAAAATTAATTACTTTTAAGTCTGAAATTGCTTAGGAAATTATTTTCGTTTTTGGTAAATTCGAAATTGGAAATTTTCTTCCATTTATGGAAATTTCAAATTTCAAATTTAGTTAAGTGTAAATGATAATTATGAAAGTTGGGGAGAGATTTGATTTGAACCAACTAACTGTTTTACTATGACACATGTATGAAACAAAATATTTTATATTTATTGTTGATGGACAAATTGAACAACCAAGTTAAAATCAACTGACCATGACTCCATGAGAGGGGAACATGTTGGAACTACCTCAGGGTTGAATGTTACATGTGGAAAATCAAGAATTTGGCCATAGGAAACCTTTGAAAATTAGGTATTTGGAAAGCTGTGAAAATTCCCCAAGGGGAATAGACCTAGGCACAATTGCTTTTGATATATAGCATATGGGAGGAGGCAGGACACTACCTAGTATGCTGGGGGAACATGAATTATCTCTTTTTGTTATGAACACTACTTTATGAGTCTGAGGCAAGGAGAAGTTACTGAAACTGAAGGACTATTGTTGAGGAGGAGTTCTGAGTTCGCCCTCATGGATTCATGGTCAGGCTAGGGGGTGAACAGGACAAGTAAATTGGTTGTTCTATTCTAAAGTTGGGAGCAACTTGGTTGTTCCATTTGTTGTTAGAAAATCATTCAGATATGTCTATTTACACCTTCTCTAGTWAAATATTATTGAGTTATTGGTTGTTCAAATGCATCCGTTTAAATCTTTATGAATTGTTCTATTTGTTAAATTTCGATGGAATGACACTACTTCATTTGGGTCAAATTCCGACGGCGCGTTCGACGCAATTGCCATTTTCTATTTTCGAAAGACCGACAAACCTCGGACCCCCTCAAACGTCATTTCACATGACGTTATTTTTCAGACGACCACATTTTCATCTATATTGCGACGTTTCAAACGTGGCAAGAGAGACGTTGCAAACATGGCAAGACTGATGTTTCAAACATGGCAAGAGAGACGTCTGAAACATGGCAATGGAGACATCCTGAACGTGGCAAGACCGACGTCTGGAAC
>JASDQU010244361.1:27117-47284 GCA_032191745.1 Picea mariana
CCTGAGTCAACCATACAATTATGCACATTTTTGTTGAAGATTTCGAAAGTTAAAAGAAAAGGAGGTACATTCCTGCGAGTACTTAGAGTTGTAGCTTGTGGTTTCTTACTCGCATTTTCTAATGCTACTTTATCTACATTATTCACATTATTTACATTATTATTTACACTATTTATGGGAGTTACAGGAAGGCTTCCTTTATCTTGAGGATCAGGATTATTTTTTGTGGAAGTCTTCTGTGGAGCTTTGCTTTGCACAACCTTATTACCATTTGAATTACCATTCTTTCCATTGTCCAAAATATTTTGCAACATATTCTGTAACAAAAATGGAAATTTCAACATCTCGTAAATATAAATGTTAGCCCTTAATTTTTTAAGATCTTCAACAACATCATAATCTAATTTAGGGCTAGCATTACTTTGTTTAGCTTCTGCTGATTTAGATGGCTTTGGAGGTAAAGTTGTAGTGTTCTTGGCAGGAGGTTGGTTTTTCGTCTTACTCCCAGTATTGTAAGGGTGAACAGTCTCGAAGTTAGCTTGGAAGATACTATCCGAGAAGTGTCCAAATATATTTGGAGAAGACTCTTCTTCATGAGTTGTTTCCTGCTCGACTTCCTCTTGAGGGATTTTAGAAGGTTTCAAGTCATCTTGGGCCCCTAGAATTGTCTGAAGAGCATATTGCAAAGGTTCAAGCCTTCGGGGTTTGGATTAGGTTGGTTGGTGGGAAAAGGATTTCGGAAAGGAGTTTTGCAGGGTCCTTTACTCGAAGAGGCTTCTTCAGTCGACCTTTTTAAATCTACAACTTGATTAGATAATTTTTGTACAACTTTGGTTAAATTTTCCAAATCATAATTTCCGGGTTGTGTTTTGTTTTGTGTAGGTCTGGGAAGAATTTCAATCTTTTTTTTGGAAGAAGAAACAATCTCAGTCTCGTTGCTAGAAGATTCCTTAAGGCTAAGTATATCTTTTTCAATCTGAGTAGCCTCTTTAAAGGCTTCTAACAACGTTGCCTTTTTAGAACGTTTCACCCAAATAGCTATACTTTGATGTAGAGCTTTAGTATAGTAAGCTATTACAAGACTCTTAGCAGGCATAGAGTCTGCAGGGATTCGATTTTTAAGTGTTAAAAATCTTTGATTAAAATATTTAACTTTTTCTTTCGGGTTCATTTTTAAGCTCGAAAGGTCCATGACTAAGACTTTCGGAGGTTTACCATCTCCAAATTTTTCTAAAAAACATGACTCAAACTTTTCCCAAGACACTATAGTATGAGGTTGTTGGGCAAAGTACCAAGTGGACGCATTACCCTCAAAGGTGTAAGGGAACAACCTACAGACAACATCTTCATGTTCAACGTTACGGAGTCTGATGGCTAACATAATTTTTTTTATATGATCTTCAACTATCTGTTTTGAATCGGGATCAAACTTAGGAAGCCATTTCTCCGGGTGCTTAGATAAAGGGTGCTAGGCTCCAGGTACAGCTACTGCATCTTGGCTCAACCAGGGTCTAGCAAGGTTGTTCTGATTTGCCATTGGGGTAGTAGGTGTGGAAGGCTGAGAAGGTGAGTTGCCTTCGTCAGAAGAGGAATCTCCCCCAGAAGAGGAAGGAGATGAGGGAGGTGGTGAAGGAGGTATCCCAGATCCTCCAACAACAGGATTTATGTCTGGATCTGTAGGATTCACAGTGGGATTAATATCACCTAACTGTTCTCTGATATCAGAGAAGTCTAAAGGTTGACCCCATGGGCGGTTTGGTCGCCTAAGACTAGCTAAGGCACTATGTGTCTTGATAAGAGATTGACGAACGATCTCTTGGAGATCACCACCTGTAGGATTAGGGGTTGCTGGCTCAACTGTGATCTGCAGATCTTCGGTTGAAGTAGTTGCTGTTTGAGGGGGGGTATTATCTTGTGAACGGCTTCTAGTCACTATAGGTGTGCGATTAGGTGGAGGAGGAGTCTTGTGACCACCTCGTGCCATTAATTAAGTTCAGGCCCTCCTTCTAGCGCCATTTGTTGACGGGCAAAATTGAACGTCTATCAACTGGGAGAGTGGAACCGGTCCGGGGTTGTCTAAATAACCCAAGCCATTTGGAATGAACCACCCTGACGAGTTTAATGGCTCCGTTGGCTGCTCTAAGGTCTTCTATGAAAACCAAAGAGAAAAATGATCTGAGCTAAGTAATCTAAAGAAACTAAACTAAATAAAACTAATAAAATAAACTGAAATTAAACTAAAACTAAATGTAACTATTCCAACTATTACATACAATCCACTAATTACTATTATAATAACTCAAATCAACTATTTAATTATCAGCTGCAATATTACTTATTCACAAATGTACACTATAAACAATCAACGGATTTAATTAAAACCTGCAAAACTCATGTATTTTCTGCCCTAAGACAGCTAAGAATCTCTTTTTGATTTTTATATTTTATGAAAAAGAAATAAACATTAGTGAAATTAAACGATCTAATATATTTACTGAAATTAAACAATCTAATATAAATCTAATTAAGATTATATCTGAATTAAACTACTTAATGAAAACAGTAAACAACAAATTAATTGACCTGGAAACGCTCCAAGTCTGCCCTGTGTATGATGACTTCTAAGCTGGTCGGAGGACAAAACTCGCACCGGTTGATCCATAAGATTTTTGTAAACGATTGGCTATGCTGCTCCTTGAAGTGTTTTACAGGACAAACAAGACATAAAATAAAATCATAACAATCTTATGATTATAAATTCTTGCAATAAGGGAAACCTGTAATGCAAAAACTTATATATACCAATTCAATTTATGAAGAAGATAAACCTGTCATTCACAAACTGAATTAATAATTGTTACTTCTTTTATCTTTTTGGAAGAGACAAGATATGGATAACAGTGATTAAAATTATATCATTTGCACATGATTTAGATAGCTAAAGTAGTCATAAACCATAAACAAAGTAACATACAAAACATGAAACAAAATGTTGATATATTGAGAAGCTAAAGCTGTGACAAAACATCAATTCTGCTCCAGTCTGTATTAGAACTCCATATCCTTGTTCTCCCACGAATGAGGATGAACATTATTACAAAAATCATAAGTATATATAAGTTTCTCCACAGGGTAAAACATCCCTGTGGATAATTATCAAACAGTTTTACATAATTTGGGAAATATACCGAAAATCATCTAAACTAGGAAATGAAATGCAAGTGAAATCTTGGAAACATCCCCTAACTGCTCAACAAATCAATTGCAAATTCGAATTTACCTGCAATAGAACACAAATATCCAATTAGAAAGATATTTCAGTAACAAAACACAAAGAAAATGGTTCTACAGACTTAGCTACATAATCATTTAATTCTGTAGCTAGTCTAAAATAGCACACAGGACCAGATAGCAATCAAATAAAATCTTTTCAAAAGAATCAAATCCTATTTAATTTTGTTTTAATAAATATTCAAAACGAATTACTATAATTCCAATTAATTTATCATTCAAATCGAAACAAATCCAAAAATGATTCAAACGAAACAGGGTAAGAATGCTTTGTGTTTTAAACTGCCATTAAATCGGGTCAAATAATAACCACGCTGTTTCGTATCTAAATCCAATTACAAGTAAATCACATCATATCCAAAATCGATATAGTTATAATCGAACACAATCACAATCGATTGGTTACAGCTGTGCATAAAATTCACTTTGTGTTAATCAAATATCAAACTGTTACGACTATAATAAAAACGAAATATGCATAACAACATCCACAAACTTTGCCATAGTCCTCGGTCACTGAGTGTCACACGGTTAACAGATATGACCAAAATAATGATCGTAACCATCATTGACTCGTTATAGTCATATCAACACATTGATATCATTCAATTAAGTGCAACGATAGGTAAATTGTTTCAATTGTAATCGAATGAAATCATACTCAATGAATATCGACCCAATGAGTCTCGTGATTGATCACCACACAGTCAACAGACAGGGGCGTGATAAAATCAACAGAATCCATGAACTGGGAAATAATCGACACAAATCTTCACTGAGTTAATTATAGAAACAAATCGTAATCCTGGGCAGAATCAAATTCAAACAATATATTTATTGCAATCTGATAAACACAGTTCGAATCGATTTGGTTGGGTATAACAGCTACGATTCATATCTATTCTCAATTTTGTCATGCAACAATAGGATGATATTCGAATTGGTCAGAAAATATACAATCACAACAGTTAACCATTATTGCCAACAATATCGCATACCATATAACCAATTCAAAATGAGATATTGACTGTGTTCAAAATTGGAATACCAACAACAACGTGTGTTTAGAAAATATTAACACCTTCGATTATCAATAGAGCATTCGATTAAAACCAATTTAAAACAAATCAAATCTATCCGACGATCCATCGAATCAAAGCCAAATCCAATCAAAATTTAAACAACAATGAAAATTGATTTATCAAAACCAAATTATATACAAAAGTGCATGCTTATGCAACAGAGCAGATCCATGATATAAACGGAGTTCATGAATTTGTCATATAAATCGATGAAAGTCATACCGGTGAGGTTGATCTATCTACGCCAATTTTGAATTGACGAATGTTGTTTCCGAATCCACGTTCTTAAACAAAATCGAACCAGTTGTTCATTGTTTCTTATCAGTGGATAGCATTTTAACCTTTTGACCAGAGAGCCTTGCAACTTGATCCTGCAGAGCATGAATTCTGGAATGCAACATTGGAACATTGAGGTAATACCTTTCTAACCATACGCCACACTGATCACACGGTGGAGTTGCTAGTTGAGATGGAACAGGAGGGGGTTTTGATGAGTCACCAGGGGTTTCATAGGGCATTTTTATGCTGGGATAATTCGGATCATTTTGCAAACAAGGTGGTAGGTTCTTCATAAAATCATATGGGGGTTTATCACACAGGCCTTCGGAATAGGGATATTCGCTTACTAGGTAGTGCTCAATCTCTGAGTCAGAATCTTCACTTACCACGACAGGGTCAGGGTTGACAGGGATTTTAGGTTTGTTTCTTGCCATGCGAGATATTAATCGAGCGTTCTTCTTTCCTTTAGAATTCACATTAGGTTTGGTCTTGGGCTTTTTAGTCACGGGTTTAACATTTTCCACATCTATGGTCATAGAATTGGGTAGATCAATAGGTGGCTCGGGTAGTGGTTTGGGTAGCAGGGCACTATAAGGGACAGGGGGTACTAACTTGCTCTCACTCACCACAGGTTTATCAACCTGTGGTGGGTTTGAGTCCTCAAACTTATTGCATTGAAGAAAATCATTCCAACAGTCATGACGTAACCCTAAATGATAGACCACAAGCATTTTAATTAACCCAAAATGAAATAGGCTATTGTCGGCCTGGTTTCGTTTGTACCTTTTGGACATTTTAAACAGACTCCTATGCAGGTAGAACGGCATGTTAAGGTCATAGCCCATGAAAACCATCAGTATTCGAAGGTGATACAAGAACATGAACCCATACCTGCCCTCGCAAGTAATGAACTGCTTGGTTACCATGAGCAAGTCGTGCCAGTGCTGCTTTAGCATATTTGCAGGCAAACCCTTGTCACAAGAGCTCACTCTTCGTGACTGGAAGAGAAATGTCCACGGGACCTCTTCTACTTTACAATTTTTCGACCACCTCTGTCCAACAGCAGGTAGACCAGTAGCTAGACTGAGAAATTGTTCATCAATTTCCAACTGCACATCCCCAACCTTGGCTCGGCAGCCATCGAAGGTTAATGCAAATTGTCGAGCCACGTTAGGGTTATAACCATCAAACTTTCGTATGAAAGGGAGCCATCTAAATTCTTCCAGGTCACTGTAAGCACCATCAAACATCAATAATGCCTGGCAACCATTGGGTTCAACCCTCACGACTGGAGCCATGGTGTGGGTGCATGGTAGGGTTTGGATTGAACATAACAATACACAGGAGTAAAAATCGATAGGACTAACAGCTGCAAGCGTTCAAAGGGGAGGCAAATCAATATGCGCGTGCGAAGGTGGTGGGTTAGTTCACCGCCATGCACAACATTAATGGCACAGTACAGTGCTATTTAATCAATTATGACATCACTCAAACCACATTAATCAGTTAATACAAGGATTTAAATGGTATATAATCATATCCACGTGCCATTACCCAATGTAAAACCAAAACCATATATCAATGCGCCATAGTATAATTCAAACCAAATTAAATCCAAATGTTTCACCGACGCGCCATGTTATAATCAAACCTTGCCATTCAATATGACACCAAACTCATGCGCTTGTTGCACAATATATAATCAAAGTTTTATAACATTGTGACCAATGACTTTATGAAATCGATAAGCTAAGAGCTTATAATAATAAGGATCATACCTTATAAGAACCTTTAATTCACCATGACCTCTATATAATCAAGTATAATTCATCAATCAACATGCTCAATGCCTTATTAATTAAACAAAAATCAAGTTGCGCAATCAAAGTAAAGATAAGTGAATGGACATAGTTCGAAAAATCAGTCTAGCCACTTAATAATAAACCAAAGGTAAGTGCCAATCAGAATATCAGTGAGAAGATCATGATAGTCCACATAACGATGGGAGATTTTTCACGCTTTCAGTCGTGAAAACTGAATTAAAACCAATTCACAAATGTCGCTTGAAATGAAAATATCGTCTTTTTGCAAAATGCAACAGAAATTTGAAGCTCAAGAGACATAGGTGTAGGCAGCTTTTAGGGCAATTCAAAAAATTTAATTGGCTGCAAAGAATGGTGACACACTGGGAGAAGCAGTAATCTTTGTCGAAAGAAACAAATACAGATTAGGGCAGCAAGAAAAAATTCAACTCAAAAACAACGATCAAAAAATCATACAAACATCATCATTTACTATCTTTTCCAGCGATGTTTTAAAAGATGAAAACCAATAACAGTCTTAAGATCAGTAAGTCACGATATTAATGATAAGATCTTCAATACTGTTGGCATGGCCACTGCTGCCAGCAGGCGTCTATAGCCTCGCCAGGGTTTCCATTTAACCCACTCGGACGTTTGTATCCTGTCAAGAAGCTGTAGATCAGAATAAAGGACTTAAAAGAGGTTTCTTATAATTTTTCAGATTTTCATTTACTCAACATTTCTTCGTTGCCAGCGGGCCTGTTCAGTACCCCGATGAAGTTGTCTTGGCGCCATGCTTGCATTTACCCGCTGCCAGCGGACCTGTTCAGTATCTCGGAGGGTTTAAAAACACTTCCCATAGCTCTTATTGACATTTTTATTTTGTTTTTCTTTTATGGATAGCTGAGCGGGGTGACACTGAAAAATCTTGATATTTTTATCATATTTTTTAGACCTCATTAGAATTTTTGACACTGTCCTTTATGCAGTTCCAGAAATGTTTTATTTCTAAAACAACTTACTATGACAAAGAGATATCCTTTTGAGTCATTCCTTTACGAAAAAGGGACAGCGTAAAAAGATAATAGATGATCATGGCAAACTTTAATCAGATATTGAAATTAGTAAACTTATTTCAAACATCAAAATTTTCCAACATAAATATCAGTTTTAGAAATATATCATTGATGTTTGTACAACCTTTCAGAAGTTATTTCAGTGAAGAGATTTTCTTATGGTCTCTATCTGAATAGCTCAGTACACAGGCATGCATATCTTTCAAAAACACACAAAACTGATCATTCAAACCAAAATAAAAAATGAAAACAAAGTCAAAAATAAAGACAAAAGGAAATATTTACCTAATATACAAAGACAGTAATCATGTAAAGTATCTTTTCAGTGCTTGGCCATTCACCGAGTAGGTGTCAAGATACCCTTCAATATTATGCAATCGAAAGGAATTAGGACCGAACTTTTCAGCAATCAAAAATGGCCCAAGCCACAAATTTTGAAACTTGGTGTGTTCACCCTTCCCTTCGTGTGGTTTGTCCCACTTTAAGATGAGATTGCCTACTTCAAACTTCCTATCAGAAGCAGAATTAGAATCGAACCAACTTTTAATCAGTTGTTGATGTTGGTCTAACTTATGCTTAGCTTGGGTTCTTACTTCTTCTAACTTCATCAAAGCGTTAATGAGGCTTTCTAAAGGGGGACAATCTTCTTCTTGAACTTTTTGTGACAATTGGAGCGAAGGAAGAAGAATGCGAGGTGGCAGAACGACTTCTCTGCAATAAACGAGAAAAAAGGGGGAATTACCTATAGCATCTTTGGGTGTTACCCTATCAGCCCACAGTGCATTCAAAAGTGCGTTGTGCCAGTTCTTGTGATTTTTAGCCATGGTTCTCTTGATAATCTTGATCAAGTTCTTGCTTGTTGATTCTGCTAGGCCGTTGCCTTGGGGGTAATAACTAGCAAAATACTTCAGCTTTATTCCCTTTTCTAAGGAGAACTCACTCATCTCAAGAGAAGAAAATTATGAAGCGTTATCAAACACTAGACAATTAGGGATGCCAAAACGGGTGATGATATTCGAGTTTAGAAAAGCGATCACCTGACTTGTGTTAACAGTTCTTAGCGCGGCAGCTTCAGACCATCGAGTAAAGTAATGAGTGGCTGTCATAATATACTTGTGTTGTTGTGAGGATGAAGGGTTAATAGGACCTATGATATCAAGGCCCCATTGCTAGAAAGGAGAATCGATTGAAACGGGTTGCAAGGGGAAGGCTGGTTTTTGCAAACGCCCTGATGCTTTCTGACAAATGATACATTTACGACACAAGGCATGGTCATCCCTAAAAAGCGTGGACTAGTAATAACCAGATCTTAAAACCTTATGAGCAGTGGTGTTGCCACCGAAGTGACCACCAGCTTCTCTTGCATGAAACTCAAGCAAGACTCTTTCTGCTTCGTCCTTTTCAAGAGAACGCATCAGTACGCCATCGAAATTCTGATGAAACAAGATACCATTAACCAGGTGAAAGGAGGCGGATTTTAGTCTCAAGTCTCTTCTCTTGTCAGGGTCAAGGTGACGGGGTACTGAGCCATGTTCAATACAAAATCTAATATCGTCATACCAAGGACTTACGAGGCTTTGTGTGCAACAAATCAAATTCTGATCGCGTTGTTCTAGGTCTGACGTATCACTATCTTCTTGTTGTTTGGTTTCTGAATCAACAACCAGCTTACACAATCCTTGGCCTCTCACATTCTGTGCTGGGGTGATCTCTAAGTCATACTCTTGTAAGGAGGTGACCCAGTTGGCTCTTTTCTCTCCTAACTCCTTTTGCACTAACAAGTTCCTTACAGCAGGGTAGGGGACAATGAACTTCGTCCTTGACTTCAAAAGATATGACCGAAAATGCATCACTGCCTTGAAGATAGCATAGGCTTTCCGATCGACCGCTTGGTAGTTAAGTTTAACACCTTTGAAACCAGAGCTCATAAAGGTGATAGGTACTTCATTGTTTTCGGAATTCTTCTGAGTTAGGACCGCGGCATAGGAACGATCAGAGGCAAAACTATAGAGTGTAAAGTCTTGAGAGAAATCAGGGCTCATGAGAGATGGAGCGTCTATTATGGCCTTCTTTATAGAATTGAAAGCTTGGTCTTCTGTAGGTCCCTAGTCATATTGGGTGTCTTTCTTAATCAGGTTCTGGAGAGGCCTGACCATTTCGGAGAAACTTGGGACGAATCTTCTCACGAAATTAATCTGGCCTAAGAAAGACTGCATGGATTTTTTGGAGGTAGGCGGGGGAAGTTTAATGATGACTTGGGTCCTCTAGGGGTCAATAATCATTCCATCACTAGACATAGTGAATCCTAGTAATTTACCCTATTCTACTGCAAAGATAGACTTCTTGGGGTTCAAGGAGATGCCGTATTTACGACATCGTAGCAGAACGGCTCGTAAGTGAGCTAGATGATTGTCTTTGTTTTTAGGATAAACAGTCACATCATCTAAGTAGACTACTACGGAGTGATTGATTAAGACTCTAAAAGCAATGTCCATTTCTCTCTAAAAGGTAGCACCAGCATTAATCAATCCAAAAGGCATTTTGCGATAAGCATAAGTGCCCCACGGGGTACAAAAGGTAGTTTTTAATTGATCTGACGGAGACATCAACACTTGGTTGTATCTAGAGAAACCATCTAGTAAGGATAGCCTCTCGAAACCAGATACTTGTTGAAAAATCTGTTCCATGGGAGGGACAGGATAATTACCTTTATCAGATGCTTTGTTGAGGTTTCGAAAATTGACACAAAGTCGAATTTCCCTGTTCTTCTTCCGTATAGGGACGAGGTTGGACACCCATTGAGTGTGTCTAATAGAAAAAATTATTTTAGCACTAAGGAGTTTATTCAATTCTTTTTGTACGGTCGGTTCTAGTTTAGGATGCATTTTCCTCAGTTTCTGTTGGAAGGGTAAGGTTTGGGGCTTCAATGGGATGACATGCTGTATAATATTAGGATCGAATGTTTTAAGATCATCATAAGTCTAAGAAAAGACATACTTGAATTATTTAAATAATTTCAAAAAAGCATCTTTTTCTTGTCTAGAACATCCCAATCCTAAGTTTATACACTGAGGATTTTCACTAGTTCCTAAATTGACTTTTTCATAAGACAATGAGGAACTGTTGGTTTTACAATTGACCGTATTTTTAAACTTATCTTCAAATTGAAAATTTGGGTATGGAATTTACCATGTCCGATAGAGCCTCAGGAGATTTCGGATTAGGTATTACCGTAAAGTCATGCAAATTGTCGTCATGTGTTTGTTCATCTATCACATCACCTTGAAAGGTTTTTTCCATGTGAAGAAAGTTAATGATGTGTTGATCATCGTTAAATACTCTCCAATTTGTGATATTGTCAGGAGCGGATGGTCGAAACAATAGCTCCATGGAGAATCCTTTTGGGGATAAGCCTTCTGTAGGAAGAAGTTTAGAGGTAACATTAGCTAGTAAATCTGCTTCGGCATTGTTTAATATAGGAATGCAATTTATATTAAAAGCAGAAAATTTGTTCATTAAACTCCATACCTCAGACTAGTAAGATTTTAGATGAGGGGAAAGACAGTGTATAGAATCTCTTACCTGCCTGACCACTATCTCAGATTCGCCGAATACAATTAGATTTTGAATGTGCATGTCCCAGGATTTTCTGAGACCTTGTAATAAAGCCTCATATTCTGTAATATTGTTAGTACATTCAAATTCTAATCTACAAGCCAAGAATGTTTTGTTACCTGACGGATCGATAATGATGCAGCCAGCACCATCTCCTTCTTTAGACATGGCACCGTCGAAATATAAAGACCAAATTTGATTTCCATCGGGCCCACAAACATGTAACCATGTAGCTGCTCCAACCAGTCCCTGCTCAAAAACATGCCATACACTTCCGGAATATCCACCACAATTATATCAATAACCTGAGGAACTTTTGGGTTAGACGATAATATGATAAATACATTTTTCAGTTCGCCTATAACTTTAACATCTGTTCGATCAAGTTGTATGATTTTCAAAGAATATGGTTCTAATTCAGTGTTAATCTTTTGGAAAACTGACCAAGGCATCACATTTGACGATGCTCCTGAGTCAACCATACAATTATGCACATTGTTGTTGAAGATTTCGAAAGTTAAAAGAAAAGGAGGTACATTCTTGCGAGTACTTAGAGTTGTAGCTTGTGGTTTCTTATGCGCATTTTCTAATGCTACTTTATCTACATTATTCACATTATTTACATTATTATTTACACTATTTACGGGAGTTACAGGAAGGCTTCCTTTATGTTGAGGATCAAGATTATTTTTTGTGGAAGTCTTCTGCGGAGCTTTTCTTTGCACAACCTTATTACCATTTGAATTACCATTCTTTCCATTGTCAAAAATATTTTGCAACATCTTCTGTAACAAAAATGGAAATTTCAACAACTCATAAATAGAAATGTTAGCCCTTAATTTTTTAAGATTTTCAACAACATCATAATCTAATTTAGGGCCTGCATTACTTTGTTTAGCTTCTGTTGATTTAGATGGCTTTAGAGGTAAAGTTCTAGTGTTCTCGGCAGGAGGTTGGTTTTTCGTCTTACTCCTAGTATTGTAAGGGTCAACAGTCTCGAAGTTAGCTTGGAAGATACTATCCGAGAAGTGTCCAAAAATATTTGGAGAAGACTATTCTTCCTGAGTTGTTTCCTGCACGACTTCCTCTTGAGGGATTTTAGGAGGTATCAAGTCATCTTGGGCCCCTAGAATTGTCTGAAGAGCATATTGCAAACTTTCTAGGTTCAATCCTTCGGGGTTTGGATTAGGTCGGTTGGTGGGAAAAGGCTTTCAGAAAGGAGGTTTGTAGGGTCCTTTACTCGAAGAGGCTTCTTCAGTGGACCTTTTTAAATCTTCAACTTGATTAGATAATTTTTGTACAACTTTGGTTAAATTTTCCAAATCAGAATTTTCGGGTTGTGTTTTGTTTTGTGTAGGTCTGGGAAGAATTTCAATCTTCTTTTTGGAAGAAGAAACAGTCTCAGTCTCATTGCTAGAATATTCCTTAAGGCTAAGCATGTCTTTTTCATTTGAGTAGCCTCTTCAAAGGCTTCTAACAACGTTACCTTTTTAGAACGTTTCACCCAAATAGCTATACTTTGATGTAGAGATTTAGTATAGTAAGCTATTACAAGACTCTCAGCAGGCATAGAGTCTGCAGGGATTCGATTTTTAAGTGTTAAAAATCTTTGATTAAAATCTTTAACTTTTTCTTTCGGGTTCATTTTTAAGCTCGAAAGGTCCATGACTAAGACTTCTGGAGGTTTACCATCTCCGATTTTTTCTAAAAAACATGACTCAAACTTTTCCCAAGACACTATAGTATGAGGCTATTGGGCAAAGTACCAAGTGGACGCATTACCCTCAAAGGTGTAAGGGAACAACCTACAGACAACATCTTCATGTTCAACGTTACGAAGTCTGATGGCTAACATAAATTTTTTGATATGATCTTCAACTATCTGTTTTGAATTGGGATCAAACTTAGGAAGCCATTTCTCCGGGTGCTTAGGTAAAGGGTGCTGGGATCCAGGTACAGCTACCGCATCCTGGTCCAACCAGGGTCTAGCAGGGTTGTTCTGATTTTCCATTTCGGTAGTAGGTGTGGAAGGCTGAGAAGGTGAGTTACCTTCGTTAGAAGAGGAATCTCCCCCATAAGAGGAAGGAGATGAGGGAGGTAAAGAAGGAGGTATCCCAGATCCTCCAGCAGCAGGATTTATGTCTCCATCTATAGGATTCACAGTGGGATTAATATCACGTAACTGTTCTCTGATATCAGAGAAGTCTAAAGGTTGACCCCATGGGCGGTTTGGTCGCCTAATACTGGCTAAGGCACTATGTGTCTTGATAAGAGATTGACGAACGATATCTTGGAGATCACCAGCTGTAGGATTAGGGGTTGCTGGCTCAACTGTGATGTGCAGATCTTCGGTTGAAGTAGTTGCTGTTTGAGGGGGAATATTTTCTTGTGAACGGCTTCTAGTCACTATAGGTGTGCGATTAGGTGGAGGAGGAGTCTTGCGACCACCTCGTGCCATTAATTAAGTTCAGACTCTCCTTCTAGCGCCATTTGTTGATGGGCGAAATTGACTGTCCGTCAACTACGAGAGTGGAACCGGTCTGGGGTTGTCTAAATAACCCAAGTCGTTTGGAATGAACCACCCTGACGAGTTTAACGGTTCCGTTGGCCGCTCTAAGGTCTTCTATGAAAACCAAAGAGAAAAATGATCTGAGCTAAGTAATCTAAACAAACTAAACTAAATAAAACTAATAAAACAAACTGAAATTAAACTAAAACTAAATGTAACTATTCCAACTATTACATACAATCCATTAATTACTATTATAATAACTCAAATCAACTATCTAATTATCAGCTGCAATATTACTTATTCACAAATGTACACTATAAACAATCAACAGATTTAATTAAAATCTGCAAAACTCATGTATTTTCTGCCCTAAGACAGCTAAGAATCTCTTTTTGATTTTTATATTTTATGAAAAAGAAATAAACATTACTAAAATTAAACGATCTAATATATTTACTAAAATTGAACGATCTAATATAAATCTAATTAAGATTATATCTAAATTAAACTACTTAATGAAAACAGTAAACAACAAACTAATTGACCCGGAAATGCTCCAAGTCTGCCCTGTGTATAATGAATTCTAAGCTGGTCAGAGGAGGAAACTCGCACCGGTTGATCCGTAAGATTTTCGTAAATGATTGGCTGTGCTGCTCCTTGAAGTGTTTTATAGGACAAAAAAGACATAAAAGAAAATCATAACAATCTTATGATTATAAATTCCTGCAATAAGGGAAACCTGTAATGCAAAAACTTATATATACCAATTCAATTTATGAAGAAGATAAACCTGTCATTCACAAACTGAAATAACAATTGTTACGTCTTTTATCTTTTTGGAAGAGACAAGATATGGATAACAGTGATTAAAATTATATCATTTGCACATGATTTAGATAGCTAAAGTAGTCATAAACCATAAACAAAGTAATATACAAAACATGAAACAAAATGTTGATATATTGAGAAGCTAAAGCTGTGACAAAACATCAATTCTGCTCCAGTCTGTATTAGAACTCCATATCCTTGTTCTCCCATGAATGAGGATGAACATTATTACAAAAATCATAAGTATATATAAGTTTCTCCATAGGGTAAAACATCCCTGTGGATAATTATCAAACAGTTTTACATAATCTGGGAAATATCCCCAAAATCATCTAAACTAGGAAATGAAATGCAAGTGAAATCTTAGAAACATCCCCTAACTGCTCAACAACTCAATTGCAAATTCGAATTTACCTGCAATAGAACACAAATATCCAATTAGAAAGATATTTCAGTAACAAAACACAAAGAAAATGGTTCTACAGACTTAGCTACAGAATCATCTGATTCTGTAGCTAGTCTAAAATAGCACATAAGACTAGATAGCAATGAAATAAAATCTTTTCAAAAGAATCAAATCCTATTTAATTTTATTTTAATAAATATTCAAAACAAATTACTATAATTCCAATGAATTTATCATTCAAATCAAAACAAATCCAAAAATGATTCAAACGAAACAGGGTAAGAATGCTCTGTGTTTTAAACTGCCATTAAATCGGGTCGAATAATAACCACACTGTTTCGTATCCAAATGCAATTACAAGTAAATCACATCGTATCCAAAATCGATATAGTTATAATCGAACACAATCACAATCGATTGGTTACGGATGTGCATAAAATTCACATTGTGTTAATCAAATATCAAACTGTTATGACTATAATCAAAACAAAATATGCATAACAACATCCACAACCTTTTCCATAGTCTTCTGTCGCTGAGTGTCATACGGTTAACAGATATGACCAAAATATTGATCGTAACCATCATTGACTCATTATAGTCATATCAACAGATTGATATCATTCAATTAAGTGCAACGATAGGTAAATTGTTTCAATTGTAATCTAATGAAATCATACTCAATGAATATCGACCCAACGAGTCTCGTGATTGATCACCACACAGTCAACAAACAGGGGCGTGATAAAATCAATAGAATCCATGAACTGGGCAATAATCGACACAAATCTTCAATGAGTTTATTATAGAAACAAATCGTAATCCTGGGTAGAATCAAATTCAAACAATATATTTATTGCAATCTGATAAACACAGTTCGAATTGATTTGGTTGGGTATAACAACTATGATTCATATCTATTCTCAATTTGGTCATGCAACAACAGGATGATATTCGAATTGGTCAGAAAATATACAATGACAACAGTTAACCATAATTGCTAACAATACCGCATAGCATATAACCAATTCGAAATGAGATATTGACTATGTTCAAAATTGGAATACCAACAACAACATGTGTTTAGAAAATATTAACACCTTCGATTATCAACAGAGCATTTGATTAAAACCAATTTAAAACAAATTAAATCCAATCAAAATTTAAACAATAATGAAAATTGATTTATCAAAACCAAATTATATACAAAAGTGCATGCTTATGCAACAGAGCAGATCCACGATATAAACAGAGTTCATGAATTTGTCATATAAATAGGTGAAAGTCATACCAGTGAGGTTGATTTAGCTACGCCAATTTTGAATTAACGAATGTTGTTGCCGACTCCACGTTCTTAAACAAAATCGAACCAGTTGTTCGTTGTTTCTTATCAGTGGATGGCATTTCACCCTTTTGACCAGAGAGCCTTGCAACTTGATCCTCCAGAGCATGAATTCTGGACTGCAACATTGGAACATCGAGGTAATACCTTTCTAACCATACGCCACACTGATCACACGGTGGAGCTGCTAGTTGAGATGGAATAGGAGGGGGTTTCGACGAGTCACCAGGGGTTTCACAGGGCATTTTGATGACGGGATAAGTCATATCATTTTGCAAACAAGGTGGTAGGTTCTTCACAAAATCATATGCGGGTTTATCACATAGGCCTTCGGAATAGGGATATTCGCTTGCTAGGCAGCACTCAATCTCTGAGTCAGAATCTTCACTTACCACGATAGGGTCAAGGTTGATAGGGATTTTAGGTTTGTTTCTTGCCATGCGAGATATTAATCAAGCGTTCTTCTTGCCTTTAGAATTCACATTAGTTTTGGTATTGGGCTTTTTAGTCACGGGTTTAACATTTTCCACATCTGTGGTCACAGAATTGGGTAGATCAATAGGTGGCTCGGGTAGTGGTTTGGGTAGTCGGGCACTATAAGGGACATGGGGTACTAACTTGCTCTTGCTCACCACAGGTTTATCAAACTGTGGTGGGTTTGATTCCTCAAACTTATTGCGTTGAAAAAAATCATTCCAACAGTCCCGACGTAACCCTAAATGACAGACCACAAGCATTTTAATTAACCCAAAATAAAATAGGTTGTTGTCGGCCTGGTTTCATTTGTACCTTTTGGACATTTTAAACAGACTCCTATGCAGGTAGAATGGCATGTTAAGCTCATAGCCCATGAAAACCATCAGTAGTCGAAGGTGATACAAGAACACGAAACCATACCTGGCCTCGCAAGTAAAGAACTGCTTGGTTACCATGAGCAAGTCGTGCCAGCGCTGCTTTAGCATATTTGCAGGCAAACCCTTGTCACAAGAGCTCACTCTTCGTGACTGGAATAGAAATGTCCACGTGACATCTTCTACTTTACAATTTTTTGACCACCTCTGTCCAACAGTAGGCAGACCAGTAGCTAGACTGAGAAATTTTTCATCAATTTCCAACTGCACATCCCCAACCTTTGCTCGACAGCCATCGAAGGTTAATGAAAATTGTCGATCCACGTTAGGGTTATAACCATCAAACTTTCATATGAACGGGAGCCAACCGAATTCTTCTAGGTCACTGTAAGCACCATCAAACATCAACAATGCCTGGCAACCATTGGGTTCAGCCCTCACGACTGGAGCCATGGTGCGGGTGCATGGTAGGGTTTGGATTGAACATAACAATACACAGGAGTAAAAATCGATAGGACTAACAGCTGCAAGCGTTCAAAGGGGAGGCAAATCAATATGCCCATGCGAAGGTGGTGGGTTAGTTCACCACCATGCACAAAATTAATGGCACAGCACAGTGTTGTTTAATCAATTATGACATCACTCAAACCACATTAATCGGTTAATACAAGGATTTAAACAGTGGATAATCATATCAATGTGACATTACTCAATGTAAAACCAAAACCATATATCAATGCGCCATAGTATAATTTAAACCAAAGTAAATCCAAATGTTTCACCAACGCGCCATGTTATAATCAAACCTTGCCATTCAATATGACACCAAACTCATGCGCTTGTTGCACAATATATAATCAAAGTCTTATAACATTGTGACCAATGACTTTATGAAATCGATAAGCTAAGAGCTTATAATAATAAGGATCATACCATATAAAAACCTTTAATTCACCATGACCTCTATATAATCAAGTATAATTCATCAATCAACATGCTCAATGCCTTATTAATTAAACAAAAATCAAGTTGCGCAATCAAAGTAAAGATAGGTGAATGGACATAGTTCGAAAAATCATTCCAGCCACTTAATAATAAACCAAAGGTAAGTGCCAATTTGATTAGATGAATTTGATTAGATGACATGATATGGATATATTATGGCATGATTCGTTAATGATGAAGGTTGATGATAGCTTGCCAACTAGACTCACATATGTAGTAAAGGGGTCACACACGACTACTAGAGATGTTGAGGGAGAGGTGTGGATGATAGCTCTTCCACAACCTACTAGCACTCTCATCATGGCTCGAACTATAGGTTAACGATTACCTAGTTTGAGAGGACCCACAATGCCATGAGGGCAAACTGCGATAGTCTCTCACGATGATTCTAAGGGGCGCACAATAAGGTGACAGCCTTATTCCTGAGAGCCCCTTAGTCTCCCACAAGTTCACCTGGCTGAGTATTGACTTCAGGGGTTTTTAATTTCTACCAAGTCAGTCAAGAGGTGAGTGGCATCGTTGGAGCACGTAGTGCATCCTGAAGGGCACATCGCACAAGGAAAGCAGATCAAGGAAAGCAGATCAAGAGCACGTCGTGTTGTTTTGATAAATGAACGAACCTAGTTGGATTTAGGATGAACACTGTGATAAGAATTTAAAAGATATAAAAATAAAAAAATAAAAAAAATCCCTATGAAAATGTCGCCCATCACAAAAATGTAAGGTTTAAGTCTAAACTATGCTAGTGGTAAAATTTTATCTATCTATAAAAAATAAAAACAAAAATATATATAATAAAAATAAAAACAACCTAAATAAAGAGTATGATCTTCGTTAAATCTTGTAACACGAAGGGAGTAAGAAATTTAATTTATTCATAAAAAATCTGATGGTATAAAATTTAAAAGAGGGAATTAATTGTTTTATTATTTTTGATAATTTAAATTATATTAGCTAAAAGAGAAAAGGGAAAAAGGGTTAAAATACACACCTGCCTTTTTGAGTTCTAACAAAAAGGGGAAAGAGGGAAAAATCTAAAAATTTAGGAAACTAGGAAAAGAGGTAAACATAAAAAGGGAAAAAGGGGAACATAAGGGAAAAAGTGGAAAGTCAAACTTAGAAAAGTATCTACCATTTAAGAGCTTTCTAATTTAAACTGAACTAGTAATTTAATAATAGGGAAAGCCATTAAAACCTGTAAGAGAATTTGGGGACACCAAGGAGTGATTCTAGGAGTAACTCTAGGTGGGGCTAAGGGGGAAGAAGAGTACCCTTAGCATTGGTTGGGAGGTACCAGTGAAGTCTCATTGGTTGGCAAGTGAGAGTTGCATGGAGCACGTGGACGTCACTCAGAGAGGGCGATCAGGCAACAATACGCTCTCTTCATTTGGTATAGTATATGTTGTAGGTTTTATGCTTGGATCTGCATGTTTGATTAGGTAAGTAAATTGATTGTCTAGATTGATGACTGAATCTTTCTTAGCCTAGCTCGATGATGGATTATCTCCCATGTCCTTTATTTTCCTGCATGTCTTGACGACCTAGCTATGTTTGATTGTGTCCCTCATGGTTTCTTAGCCTACATCCCTATCTCACCAGTCCTCGCCTGAGAAGTCAGCCAGGAGCCTGATCTACGATCGTCGCCTTAGCATTCAAAGACCTATGGATCTCAATGCCTTGATTTTATTTGCAAGGATGATGAAGCGAAGGATGAATCCATCCACCGTCTAGCTCTGTTGTTGTCCTTGGCCATTGTTGTCTTGTGCCCTTTAGCAAAGTACCTTTGCGAATGGATTTCTCGCGTTGTGTTGGTTTTCCCTGCGATCATTTAAATGACCTATCCCAATGGACCCTTGCGGTCCCTTACTATTGGCTGCATTGGATTGATGTCCCGTTAATGATAGGATTTAATCTCACTCTGAATTACATATTGGTATACTCGTAATGTAAATAATTTCATTTCATTCTGCAATTTTATTGATGTCCTGGTAATGATAAGATTTAATCCCACTTCGTAGTTATACATATTGGTATACTGGTAATGTAAGGAATTTCATCTTAGTCTGCAATTTTATTGA